>QEPC01001394.1:8213810-8225761 GCA_003113815.1 Sphenodon punctatus
CCCACCCCAGGGATCACCCTAGTACCTGCTGGTGTGGGCTTCGGGTCGCCGCCGCCAGCAACCTGGAGCCTGCACTAATAGGGACTTCGGCTAAAAAAGTTTTTAAAAAACATCCAGGCTGGGCAGGGTAGGTGGGGGGGGTGACCCCCCTTCCACCCGTGCAGCCTGGACGGGGGAGGGAAAGTGGGGTTTTTTCTTTCTCCCATTGATTTCAATGGGGACAGTTCCCCATTGAAATCAATGGAAAAATACCGGTACACCGGTTCGAATCTGGTAAACCGGGTTTTTGGGAACCGGTATCTGGTAAAACCGATATCCGGGTTTATGGATGAAGTCCCACCCCTACCCTCCTGTAAAAACAGCTCTCAGAGCGGCTAACAATTTTACAAGAGTAAAAAATACAATATTACAATAATATAAATATGAAACTATCATAATGATATAAAACGACATGGGGGAGGTCACAAAAAGAACGTACAAACCCCCCACCACCCTAACCCACAACCCCGCACCCTTCACCCTCACCAAAAGCCTGGTGGCACAGCCAGGTTCTTGCATTGTCGATGAAAGGAGGAGAGATCCGGGGCCACACAGGCCCCTGCCGGGAGGGAGTTCCACAGCCTAGGTGTGGCCACCAAGAACGCCCTCTCCATAGTCGCCCACGCCCCGCAAGATAGCGGGGGGACTTTGAGACAGGAGCTCCTGGTCAACTACAGGGGTCGATCCAGACACTTGGGGGGTGAGGCTGTCCCGCAGGTAGATAGGGCCTAGGCCATATAGGGCTTTATAGGTAAGCACCAACACCTTGCTAAAGTGTGATCAATATGATAAAGAAGTTTAGGGAGGATTTAGGCAAATGGACAAAATTAGCAACAAGGTGGATGGGTAAAATGATTTTATATAAAATGATATTATTTGCCAAAAATATTGTACATTATGTTGACATTACAGAATGATATACCAAAAACATTTTTTAAGCAAACGGATAAATTAGTGTTTCAATTCATTTAGCAAGGCAAACAACCTAGAACTGCTAGAAAGGTATTGAGAAACAGTAAAGAAAGAGGAGGATTGGGATGTCTGGATTTATATTTACACTATTTAGCTGCTAAATTAAGAGCAACTAAATTTTGGTATCAACTAGACCCAGAAATTGAATGGGTCTGTGTAAAAAAAAATTTTTTGGGCATAAGGGACTTTAAAAGACTATTTGGTTGATGATTTGAAGATGGAATTGAGTAATTGGAAATGGATGGACCATCCATTTGTGTGGGCTGCATTTAAAGCTTAGAAAGAAATATTCAAAAAAATGAAACTTAAGAAAGAGAAATCTCCCTACTCACTAACTGAATCTAGACAAGTGAGAAAAAATAAATTAGCTATTCGGTTGATTCGCAAATTAAAACAGAAAGGTATTTTATAAGATCTCACAGATTGTTCAAAGTAACCACCTTAAGTCAATACAAGAGCTGGAACCGTTACTAAAGGCAAAAATATATCTGTTGGAATACAACCAGTGTAGAAGTTATTTTGCAGCTGGGGAAAACAAAGTGTTGGTTTTTTAGAGATCCCCATAGCTTAGAATAAACCCTACCGGATTATTCTAATAATAAAGGGTTAATTTCTAGAATTTATAAACAATTAATTCAGTTTTGGTATCAGGTATATAACCCTTATTTAAAAAACTGGGCAACAGACCTTAATTTGCAATGGGATAATTCGCAGATTGGTCAAATTTATAAATGGATGCACCGATGTGCATATTTACTTGAAATAAGAGACCAACAAATTAAAATGACATTGTGATATTATACAACTGCTGAAAAATTAGCTAAATGTATTAAAAACAAAGTAATATCTGAAACGTGTTGGCATGATTGTGGGGAAAAGGGCATGTACTTCCATTGCACTGGGCAATGTTTCAAAGTTCAAAGATTTTGGAGAGTAGTATGGAAGGATATACAGGTAGCTACAGGGATAATTTTGCCATTTACCCCAGAGATCGCTCTCTTGGGAGTAGTTCCAGATATTCCTTTGTTGAACTACTGCAAAGATATTTGTGTAGCAATGTTGACTGTGAGTATTTACATACTGGCCAGAAACTGGAAAAACTGTATGAGGTTTACTGAAGAAAACTGATTGAATAGATTGTGGCTGATGTTTTCAATGGAAAAAATACATGCCAAATTGTATAATAAATATCACAAGTTTTATAGTAAATGGGAAATAATTTGGGGACTCTTATTGAAAAATAGTATTACGTCCACACAAGCCCATTATTTATGGGAAAAGGATATTTGTTAATGATGTATTGTTTAAATGGAGTGTATAAAGAGGGGTCCAGAAAACTGGGGGCTAGGGGAGGGGATCAGGGGGATTTCTTTTTCTTTTTTTTCTTGATAAGTACATTTATTATTTTTCTTGTTTTTGTGTAAATTAATTATATGTAAAATTGAATTATTTTCAATAAATTTTTTTTTAAAAAGAAGAAGTGGAGCAGCCTCTAGCTGGAAATCAATCTTAGAGGCTATTGATCTCCAACACTGTTTTAAAAGCCCCAAAGCTCTCTGCACAACAGTGGGTGTTGTGGATGCACAAAGGTCCTTCAACCACAACAGCTGAGCTGCTGGCTGAAGTACCTTTGCTCAGGGAACACTGTATGACTTCATGAGCCAGGGCTTCAGTGGGTAGTAGGCAGGGTCTCTGAGAACAACTGGAAGCCCCAAGAAAGGGGTCTGCCAGAAGATGCAGGCATCGTAGTTCTTCGAGACCACCCAGCCAGCACATCTACAAATTGGAGACAGTGGTCCACTATGGCCTGGAGAACAACAGAGAAGAACTTCTTGCAGTTCCAATAGTCATCCTTGTTATGGGGTGGGCAGATGATGGCAATATGACTCCCACTGATTGCCTCTATATAGTTTGGGAACTCCTCCTGCTGAAAGCCCTCCATTACCTCTGCAGGGTCAGCCAACTACACCATCTGTTCCAGAAGCACTTCTACAATCACTGTGAAACCTCCATGAGTATGGTGCCCACCATGGAGGTTGCAACACCAGATTGCTGGGCAACAGAGCAGCATGAGTCTGGAGTGGTAAGTTTCCAGATGGCAATGGCCACGCAATACTCCATGTGGATGAGTGACCGCATCACTGTCCTCTGTTTCTCCAGTTGCAGCCTGAGAATCTTGGTTATCTGCAGGACAAGGTGATGGGGTATCCTAATATTTGCGACCCACTTGGCTTACCTCCACAAGGATAGCACGTTCTCCCACCAGTCTGTGCTTTTCTCCTTGACCCGGACCAGCCTCTCAGTGGGTAGAGCCACACGAATGGCGTTGGTGACTGAAGCCACATCTCCTGACACACGTACCTCCCAGCATGCATCAGCTCCCCTTGAGCTTCAGATCCTTTCTAGCATGGTCCGTTGTCACTGGAGGTAGGCAGGAATACAGCACCAAAGCAGGAGCCACCTCCACAGTGTGATGCACCCCACTATCCTGGCCACAGCTCGAGCAAGGGCTTGTCTTTGCCTTGAAATCACCTCCCACCAATGACAGCAGAAGGCTTGGATCTGTTGGATCACTCACAGGTTCTGCTCAGCAGCGGTAAAGCGATAATGAGCGCCTTTGGCATGCATCTCCATGATTGCGCTACCAGCATCCATGAACTCTGAAGACCATGCACCAAATGTTTTTAATAGCTTAAATTGCTGGGAAGCTGCCTAGCTAGGATTGGCTGCGCACTGTGAGCAACTACTGCAAGTTGTTTACCTGGGAAAGCCCAATAGCTTCGGCTTTTGTCTGTGGATGCTGTGGCCGTCGGGGGTATGGAGCCCTGAGAAGTTAGGGAGTGTTAGATACCCTGGCCTTTACTGTCATTTGGATGAGGCCTGATGTACAGAGAGAAAACTGTCAGACCCATCCTCCAAGGCACCCAATGTGGTCATACGGTGGCACATGTACACAATGGAGTGCTGACAACATGTGTCCCTGTTGCAGTTCCAAGTAGGCTTGATATGAACAATTGCAGTGAATGTTGTTTCTTCACGAAGAGGAAACTAACGATCTTTTCGCTAGTTCCTATTCAGGAATTGCAATTGTTCAGTACTTCAGATCCTCCATGCGCAACCCAATTCCCAACACCCCAATTCCCAGACAACCCAGTAAAACTGTCTGTCTTTCCATCTGTTGTAATCTATCATTGTGTTGCCCTAACACAAAATGAATTGAACTGCTGACACTATGCTTTATACACTGGCTAAGTGACATAAAATTGACCAAAGGTGACAGATAGTCATCGGAAAGTGCCATAAATCCATAGAAATTGACAAAAATTGATGAAAAATACTGGAAATTGTCAGGTGCCTATCTCAACAATAGCGGAAGCACGAAATCAATGAACAGTGAGGAAACAGCGATGAACAGTCACTACAATCGTTCCTGAAAGGTAGGAGTTTCTGGATGGTATGGTACACTTGCTCTTGTTTAGCAGACTAGAACAGTGGGACGCCCCCAGAATTAGGGCAGTCACTAACAGAGGCTAGATCTTTGCTGCTACTTTTCCTCATCACTGCCCTGATGACAGTGAGGGGATACCCACAGGGTCACTGAAATGACTCAATTAGATGGCAGCAGGGCTGCCTGGGGGTGGGGGGGAGCAACTGGGGCAATTTGCCCCAGGCCCCCCGCAAAGCTGGGGCCCCCGGTTAGAGTGAAGATGCCATTGAATCTCAACATTTCTTTATTCTGCAACAGAGATAAGATTGGTCTGGCTTATCATGATTGGCTTAGGCCAGTAACCTAACCCTCCTTACTTTGTTGGAAAGAGGAAAGGCTTTAAGGAGGGATTCTGTGGAAGAGCAGGCCAGTGGCCTCCACAGAAAGACTAGAACTCTAGGGGAAGGAGTTCAAGTGGTGAGTGCCAAGTGCCAAGGAGTTCCAAAGTGCACTGTCACTAGAGAGGAGAGGGGTTTCCTGTGGGAGTTATCACAGGAAAAGGCCTAGGAGTGGTGGTGGGAGCTGGAGGCCTTAAGGGAGGAATCCTGAGTGAGTAGTGGAGAGGAGGCCACCAGGAAACCTATAAGACTGAGCCCCATCCCCAGGAAGCTGGTAGGAGAGAGATACTCGGTCAGAAGGGGTTTGGAATTTGGAGGAGGTGCTAAGGAGAAGCACTATCGTATTCCTATTTCATTATCCACATGAAAAGATGAAGTCCATCTATAAGTCTGGGGCGGCAAAAAGAAAGGAAGGAGAAAAAAGTTCAGGATGAAAAGGGGAAGCAGACGCCAGATCAGTTTGTATGGGTGATGAAAGGAAATGAGGTAGTTGTAAGCCCTAGGGCAGGGTCCGAGTCTATTCCATTACTCTGTAAAGCGTCAGGTACATTGCTGGTGCTATATAAATGCTTGCTAATAATATAATAAATAACAATAATAATAATAATAAAATAATAAAGTTGGAAGTGGAACAGGTGATGCAGGGCTGAAGTGTTCATTACAGCCATGGATATGCTCCTCTCAGATCTCCGAAGCCTAGCCGAGACCATAGGGAATCTCTCAAGCTTGTTCTCGCCCATCCTTGACCCAGCAGCTGTTGCAGAGGATGACGACATTGCAAAGTTTGCAAAGTCCCTGTCCACCACATACCTGTGAGATGTCAACAGGTACGAGTTGCTAGAACTTTGCCTGTTTTACAAAATCAGGAAAGGCTCAAATCTGTGCACCTCTGGAGAAGTGGGCACTGCACTTGAACTTATCAACTGGATTTATGGCAAAGGTCTAGAATCTGTGTTCCCTCAGATATGCATTTGCTCTCATTGCCTTGCTGGTCTCTGTTGCATCTGGGGAACGCGAACGCACTTTTAGTAAGCTTAAGCTTATTAAAAACAACCTGCGGTCAGTGATCAAGGAGTATAGGCTGAACCATTTGATCATGCTTTCAGCGGAGAAAGCACTGGCAAAGCAAATAAATTATGATGATGTAAATTGTTGATTTTGCTTCCATGATGGCGAGAAAAAAATACTTTGCTTCTACAATGTTATGTAGACTGTACAGTTCATTGCTAAATGAAATTGATGTCATGTAGTTACTGCTAAAATGGAACTGATGCCTGCACTGCTCAACCCTGTACAATTTGACTTCACTCCATTTCACTTGTCTAATTAAGCCAAACCAAATTCTCATACAGTGAAAATATTTCCCCTCACACCTAAATGCAGAAAGGGATGTAAACAGCTTCTCTGATTTTGATCTTCTCATTTTGTTTTTCAGTCCTTTACTTTGTAATTTAAGTTTAATAAATGTTTCACTTGCAATCTGTTAATGTCATTTCACATTAGTAACCTCTCTCTGAAGTAAACTCTCTCTGACCAGCCCTCCTGCCGCAGGAATGAGCAGGGAAGCTGCTGGCTCATTCCCAGGGTAAAGAGGAGCCATACCACATGCAAGAACTCTCAAGAGTGGTCCCTCAATTTCACATGTACGCACATGGGTCCTTGTAGCCCCCCCCCCAAACAACACACCTGCCCCAGGCCCCATAAACCCTCTGGGCAGCCCTGGATGGCAGAGATGAATCTCTTGGGGGACACAAGTGACTCGGGGTACAGGGAATGTGAACCGACTGATGGAGAACTTGTTGCCCTATACGAGGTTTAGACAAGCAGAGAAGAGCATCCTGGTGAGTGGGGATGTTTTCAGCCCCCACTGTACGGTAATAAAGAAGATGCTAGAAAGGGAGTACAAGAGGTGCATGTCTGACTGGCGGTTTTATGCAAACCGAGAGGGATTTCCAACACCACGGCAGGTGAGACCTCCATGAAACTATGTGCTCCTACTTGCCCGTACATCACTGTGAGCCATGGATGCAATAAACAACATTGACAGCATGCAGACTAATTATTTTTGATTTCAATTTTTACTTTTGATTTCAATTTTTACTATAGGTGCTCAATAAAGTCTGCGATTTGCTCAATAAATTCAGCATTATGTGCATAGCAAAAGGTTAATTCCAGCCACCAAGTACTGGTGGATATAAACCCAGGTATGAACCTCCATGGGTGGGTGAGAATAACAAGCACTGGAACACCTCCCAGAGTCATAATAGTCCAGAAGAAAGAAATAGCTGGTGCGGCTTCTTGTTCCCATGGTTCGCTGCGGCTGTGAGTTATGACTGGGACGGGATACTGGGAACGTGGTTGTGAGCGGAATGTGGCTGGGAAGAACACATGCCCATGTATTAGGCTTTTCACGCTAAACCTGTGAATGCGGGCTGTCTCAATGCACAAGAAATACATGCCACGGGATGCCTATTTATTAGGCTCTACACACTGAACATGAGAGTGGGGGATGCATGGACCAAACCTGGACTCCAGCAGGTTGTCATCTTGTTTGTCAACACCCTAAGTCTTATGCCTATTCAACTCCACATCGGGCAATAATGCTAGGGAGGTGGCCTTAGTTGACGTCGACCTGGGACCCTATTGGCCACCAACCACTATAGATGAAGTTGAATTGCTGGTGGACTCCTTTAGGGATGGGAAGGTCACAGGCTGTGACCTGATTCATGCTGAATTCTTGAAGACTCATAGGGAATGGTGGTTTCCGGTACTGGCTGCTTTGTTTACAGCCATCAACAAGGCAGGAGTTATTCCATCGCATTGGGGAAGAGCCATCGTTATTCCCATTTTTAAAAGAGGCTCAAATAGTGACCTGGCCAACTACAGGCCCATTAGCCTCTTATGTATAGTCGCAAAAATTTACGCTAAGCTTCTGCTGCAAAGATTCACAGATTGGTTGGCAAGGGATAACTTCATTGCAATAGAACAGGCTGGGTTTCAGCGGGGACGCTCGACAACGGAGTTGAGCCTTGCGCTTTATCATGTAATTTGCAAGTACAAAGCCCGGAACGGGTCTTTCTTCACGACCTTTTTGGATTTAAAGGCCGCGTTTGATTCTATTGATAGGGCTCTGTTATGGGACAAGCTGACAGGCTCTGCTGTAGATAGGCGTCTATTACATCTCATTTGCTCTCTACATATTCAGTCCTCTTGCTCTGTTAAAATAAACTGCCAGGGGCACCTGACGCCACTAATACCCACCACCAAGGGCATCCGGCGGGGCTGTGTCTTGGCACCAGTCCTGTTCAACTACTATATCAATGATGTGGCACCTTTAATGGCTGACCCTAGGCACTTCCCCCCCCAAAATAGCGGATAAGATGGTAGGTTGCCTTCTATTCGCAGATGATGCGGTCCTGTTGTCTCAAACGCAGGTAGGCCTAAAACGCCAGTTAGTGGCCTTTATGTCATTCTGTAAGACCATGAAACTTACTATCAACACCCATAAATCAAGGGTAGTGGTCTTTACTGCCAAAAGGCGTAAATACAACTGGGTCATTCAGGGGCAAGAGTTCCAGCAGGTCTCCAGCTACCGTTACTTGGGCCTTCTGTTCCACCAATCAACACAGTGGAAGCCTCATGTCCAGCGTGCTATTTCTATCTCAAAGGGCCCCTCCAGAGCCTTGTTGCGCTTTTTTGCCCAGGCAGGCAGGTCAGCAGTTATGCCTGCCATCAAGACTTACAACGCAAAAGTCCAGGCGCAGGTCCTGTATGGGGCAGAACTTTGGGCCCCCCTTTATGCCACAAACATCAACGTGGCACAGGCAGGGTTCTTACGGACCCTTGTGTACGCACACAGAGGCACGCCATATGCAGCAGTGAGAGCAGAATGTGGCCAGCTTAGCTGGCAACAAACTGCAATGGAATGTGCCTTTGGCTTGTGGTGTAGACTGTTAGACCCCCACTCTCCAGTGCTTTTGCATGCCATAGGGATGGACGCTTATCACAACCCTTGGCAGGTTAGTATTCAGGAAGCTTTGACCCATATGGGGCTCTCATTAGAATATCTTGCTCATAAGCCTCTGCCAGTCATTGTGAAGGAGATTAAAACAGGTCTCGGGACATTTATAGACAAAATGAAGTGGGTACAATTGCTGATTCCCCACATATGTCATCGTATCTTTTTTTTATCCCTGACCTGGGGCAGATGGCTAATTACTTGCAGGTACAGATTCCAGCTCGGGGGAAAAATCTAATCTTAGCTGCTCGGTGTAATGCATTACCCTCCCAGGTTATGGAGGGCGGATAACGGGCACCCCCTTTGCTGCAAGGCTTTGCCCTTTTGATAGGCAGGGAGTGGAGACAGTTGGCCATATGTTGCTTAATTGCCACCTCTACGATAACCTGAGATATCTATATCTGAAGGAATCGCTAGATAAACTTCCGGGACGCTCCGAACTAGAGATCCTTTCATTTCAGCTGGGTAGCTCAGACAAGAATATTCTCAAAACCATGGCTACTTTTTTGAGTCACATGATCCATTTCCTGGCTTTTAAAAGTAGCTCAAGCTAAGTTAGCTTTCCCTTGCCTATGTTAATAATCTGCTATGTTAGCTTCCTAATTTTTGATACATGGTGAATACATGATTCCGGTTCCCTCTAGGAGATCTGATGAGCCTGTGGTATTCATCGTTATATTAACTGTTCTGTATATTTTTTTACTTCACATGATTATATTATGTTAATACGCTATGGCCAATGGATACGTGCAATAAATTTATCTATCTATCTATCTATGTTTATTTCAGCAGTAGGCTTATGCTAAAAGCAAAGTGCCAGAAAGTTCTATGGTAGACAGGAGGAGGCAGCAGTAAGGTATCGATACCTGATAGGCAACCAGTATTTCGGTTGGGAAATCAAATTGAGCTTCTGAGGTAGAAAACAGCTGGTGCGAAGTACAAGGATGGACTAAATGTAGCTCACTTGGGAGTCTATCTCCTCGGATTTTAGCTTGAGCTGTGACTAGGGCTTCAGTTATCCTTACATAAGCAACCAAATGTAGGATGCTTTGTCAATATATAAACATCCTCCACGCTCTATTGTAAGTCCTGGCAGGATCCAGCCCACAGAACATGCTTTAACATGTTTCTTCCTACAACAAAAGTGTGCTTATTACAAAAATACAATGCACAGTTTTCATCAAGTAGTTTATTAGTTCCCTCCTAAGCTGCAGTCAGCCTTCTAGGGTAAGGCAAGTCCCTTCCTGGGTCCCCAAACTCTGGCTTTATAGCCTGGCTCTCCTACCCAGACAGTTCCAACATGAGCCCTGTTGGCTCAAGTCCCTTTGGTGTGCCCCCACTCTTCATCCCATCCCATGACCTTACAGTTGTTTTTCACATGTTGTAATAAGGTTGAATTTTTGTAATACTTCAGATTGATTTGTGCAGTTTATTCTATTTTTCACATCACTAGTAGGTTTTAATAGGAATGCCTACAATAATTATCATCAGGTTGTTTATGGTAGTACCCATGATATAGTATGTGGGTTCCAGATGAACAAGAAGGAATGGTCTCTCCTCTCTGGAGTTCACAAT
Source organism: Sphenodon punctatus (assembly GCA_003113815.1). Taxonomy (NCBI): domain Eukaryota; kingdom Metazoa; phylum Chordata; class Lepidosauria; order Sphenodontia; family Sphenodontidae; genus Sphenodon; species Sphenodon punctatus. The sequence continues at coordinate 8,224,240 of QEPC01001394.1, forward strand.
CTGAGAACAGATAATTAAGGGAGGCCAGGGGAAGGACAGACATTTTCCTAATGTATATCCATGTCAATTAGACTTGCTACGGATAGAAGTGGATCTTTAAGAGGGACTTTTTTTTCACTCAATGCACAATTAAGTTGTGAAATTTGTTGCCAGAGGATGTGGTCAAGGCCAGTGGTATAGCTGGGTTTAAGAAAGGCTTTAATTAAGGGCCATGGTTGTGGTCCTATAGTTAAGGTGGTAGCAAACTCTCATTGAACAGCGCCTATGCTGTTCAATGGGAGCCAGTAGAGCAAAAGCTTCTGGTTGGCAACCATTCTAGCTTTCCTCCAGCAACACGTGTTATGTGATTACAAACAATGAAGGGTAGTCCAGGGGCGGGGTGGGGGCTGAACGTGGGGGCAGGACCCCATCCCTCACCTACCTCTGCCTGCTAGTAGTGCTGCAGCAGAAGCAGCAACAGCGGGACACCGATCGGACTGGGAGTTAAAGCTGTTTGTTTACAAACAACTCCTGCCCGTGAGAGTGATCAGAAGATTGTTGCCTTGTAAAGAAGGTTCTTCGAGATGGCTCCTAACATCCTCACAACTGGGTGTGCATGCTCACCATATTCAAATAATAGACCACATGATGGTCTCAAGCTCCTCTAGCATAAAAAACACTCTCCCCCTCAGAATGACAGTTCCTTCCAACCCTTTCTAGGAATATAAGAAAAAAATTCCATGTGGGGCTGGGTGTTGTAAGAATGTTCGGACCCATCTTGAAGAACCTTGTTTACAAGGCAGCAACCTTCTGTTCTTCTTTGAGTGGCCCTTCACAGGCTGTTTTTACACGGCTCCGACGGGTGGTGGGTCCGTGGGCGTGCCGGTGCATGGGCAGGGCGTGCACACGACCGCACATACATCCTCACTTACACCCCACTCATCCGCACCCATGGAGCAACCGCCATTTCCCCTTGTTGCTCTGTGCATGGGGATGAGATGGGGGGTGAGTGGGGATGCATGTTAGGTGGGCGCATGCATGCACTCCCACTCACTGTGGGTGCACATGCAGTGTTGTTCACACAGGGCTCCCCCACCCATGAACACGCAGAAATCTGTGTGTTCATGGATGGGAGAGGTCTGTGTAAAAAGGGCCACATTTTCACAACTGTCTTACTTATACTATCTTAGGTAGGAATTTAGGATGTAAAGCAATATCTATTCTGTCTTGGAAAAATCTGCAAATATTGTTCTGAGATTATTATGGCTGCTATTTCATTAACTCTTCTTAATGAAGTTATTGCTAACAGGAATACTGTCTTTAAACCCCCACCCCATAACCAGTTCATTTGCACCCCCCATCTAATCAATTCACGCTTCCCCGGGACGCAAATGAACTGATTATGGGTGGGGGGCAGCGTGAATTCATTATATGGGGGGCGGGGGTGCAAATGAACTGATTGTGCGGTGGGGCAGCATGAATTGATTATATGGGGGCACAACTGAACTGATATATATATATATATATATATATATATATATAT
>QEPC01001394.1:8226184-8246479 GCA_003113815.1 Sphenodon punctatus
GGGGGGGGGAGATGAGTGAGTGCCTCTGTGCACCTGCAGTGTTCTTGTGTCTGGGATCAGTTTATGCATTAACAAAACTATTAAGTTTCAAAAGAAGGGCAAATTACCTAGACACAAAACCTTAGGTTTAAGAAGCTTGTTAAGGCGGCATTACAAATTATACTCAAACGTTAACAGGTCAGTAAATTGTATGTTAAGGCAACTTTATTAAATATCAGACCAATCTATACATTTTTCTTTTCTTATTCATTAATTAAAAAAATATGACAACTGAAATTAAACTGTATACATTCCTCATCACGTATAAGTATTGTTCAGTCACCATACCACACATATGCAGCTTAATTTCAGTTGTCATAATTTTTTAATTAGTGAATAAGAAAAGAAAAATGTATAAATTGATCTGATATTTAATAAAGTTGCCTTAACATACAATTTACTGTCATGTTAACATTTGAGTATAATTTGTAATGCTGCCTTAACAAGCTTCTTAAACCAAAGGTTTTTTTGTCTAGGTAATAATTTTCTGGAGGATAGGTCCATTAGCAGCTATTAGCCAGGTAGGTTTGGGGAATGTAACCTCTTACTGTCGGGAACTGGGAGTGAACAACAGGGGATGAATTGCCCCATAGTGACCTGTTGGGTACTTTTCCAAGCGACCGAGACTGGCCACTGCCAGAGACAGGTACTGGATTTGATGGACTATTGGTTCGACCCAGAATAGCACTACATATGTTCATATGTTCTTATGACTTAACTGTTGATTGATTGGGTGCTTACAATTGAGCTCAGGGTGATCAGACCAATTAGCATGGAACTAACAGAGAAGCTAAGAAAGGGTGGTTGGTGGAATACTGATGGAGTAAAGCTGGTACAAAGTCAGAGTGAGAAGGATAAACAGAAAAAGGGAAAGTTATACAGAGCTTTGCAGGTGGCAGCAAAGAGCTTGACATTTTGCAGTAGCATATGAGAAATTGACTGAGGGCATCAAGAAGAGGATCCAAATGACAGGCTCAAAAGATACACATATCCAGCTACCACTGAGTTCAATGGAAGTTATATATAGGTACCCAAAAGCAGAAGGAAATTTTAGCATATTGTATAGGACAAGTTCCATGGGCCACATAGGAGCTGAGGTCCTTATGGGGTGTGCTCAGCATGGGAGAAAGCAAGGCAAAGATCCAGACCACTGATTTGTGCTACAGATGCATCTCCTATCCTTGAGCGTACACCCACATATCATCCACTCCCTTCTCCAAGACTCACACTTTCATTGCTTAAGGATAGGGAGGTACTTGAAGGTCCATTTAAAAGCCTGATCCTGCTCATCTTCTGGAGACAATGTAAGACTTTTTGTCTGACCAGGCATTTGGCAGGTGGGGATAAAGTCTGGGGTGGTAAAATATTTTAACAGAAGTGGTAGAGGGTTTTTTATATTATGGTATTAACAGATATTTAATATTATGGTTTGTAACCTCTCCTTGAGTCCACGGGGCAGGGCTGGATACAAATTTGAATATAGTAAATAAATAATAAAAAGATCCATGGGCCAGATGCAGAAATTAGATAGGAGTCAAATGCAAAACAAGAGGCTGGGGCCAGAGGCTACCCACCCCTGTGTAGAGTAATTAATTTGCATCAGCATGGAGATGGTAGCTGAAGCCATGTGGATGGGTGAGATTGTCAGATGCTAAGGTGAAAAATGAGAAGAGCAAGAGGTCAAGGACAAAGCTAAATGGCCTTCTGAAGGAACAATGATAGGAGAAAAACAAGCAAAGAGCAGTTTCCCAAAGGTCTGCTAATAATATGCCAACAAGAGTGAGGCTGGTGTAAAGGTCGTAAATTCCTTGAATTTGGCAAGGAAAAGGCCATTAGACCTTAGTGATAAGCTCACTGTAAGTGGGGAAGTTAGAAACCAAACTGAAACAAGATGAAGCTAGAAGTGAGGGAAAAAAGCAAGACTTGCTTGATAGGAACACTTTTGTTTGTTTGTTTATTTGTGTTTTTTTAAGAGGAACTAGGAGGAGTGGGATGGAGATACCAGTGGCTTCAGAACTCTCCCTTTCTTTCTCCGTAGAGATCAGCGCAGACACAAACCGTTGCCATCTGCACCCCGCAATAATAAAGATAAGCCTTATCACACCCAGGTAGACATAATTTCAGGTAGGCATTAATGAATAAAAATGTTAAATTTTATTCCCTGGAAGGAATAAGCTCCTGATGGTGACTCCACTTTAGCCTGTAGAAGATGAAATGAGACATCATTTATCATGTGTAACTAGATATGGGCTGATTTTGAAGCTCGGTCTCCAAATGCTAAAGAAAATATGCTACCATCGTGGTAGCTGTTTGGCACTAAGAATGGAATTTTTTTTATTGGAAGGGAGGCTTTGGTCTTTATCCTTTTAGGGAGGATTTGGAAAAGTTTAATGGAAGATTGAATACCCATGTCCCAGTCAGAGTTATTTAGATTTTCAAAATATTTTTAATAAAGATACCAGTCTTAAAGTGATGTTCTCATCCTGCTTACAACAGTTTAACACATCGCATTAAACCAAACTAGAATGTTTGATTCATCGAAGACTTAATACAAATAGATCATACACCTCAACCAGAGGGTTTTTTCCTGTACACCTGGTTGTTTTTCTGTACCTGGTTGTTCTTAAGAGTTCTGAGTAGGAACTCCTTGTTTTGTTCCAGTTTTCTCTGATCAAGGAGGGTCTTGCCCCTCTCTACCCCACGCCACCCCATATATCCAAGAGGCACACTGAGTCAGCAGAACACAGCAGTTTTATGCAAGGTTGCAACTCATGCTAACAGGATGGCTCAACAGAAAAGCCCCTCATGCATATGCAAGATCAGAGATTATAATTCTCTCTCTTAACCAGTACTGCCAGAGGACTATTAAGGAAAATCATAATCATATGCTAATGTGTAAAGTCTTCCTGTGAAATAGATACAGGTTAAATAATTGCAAATGGCTGCAGCAAAGACACAGCTTCTCACAAGAGCAGATAAGAGTGAGAGTCACAGAGCCAGAAGGGATCCCAAGGGTAATCTAGTCCAGCCCCGTGCACTGTTGCAGGACCTACCACACCCCAACCATCTGCACAGAGAAATCCCAACAAGTAGGGACCAGGACCAAACAGAGCCCACCGATGCCTGAAATAACAGGAAATAACCTGACCCAAACAGGCAAGTCACCCACACGCTGCAGGGAAAGGCGAAAAACCCTCAGAGTCAACTGCCAATCTGCTTAGAGGGGAAATTCCTTCCCATCCCCAAATACGATGATCAGTTAGACCCTGAGCATGCGTGCAGGCCCCACCAGTAAGGCACCTGATAGACAATATAGTACCCAGGCTTCAGAATGCCTCAACAGTCCACCTCCAGCTGCAGACAACTGGAAGCTTATTCCAGTAGTTCACTGCTCCAATTGTTAAAAAACCTCCTTCTGATGTTCAGCCTAAACTTAGTGATAACCAACTTGTATCCATTAGTTCTCGTACCCAGGCTCCCTTTCAGTTTGAACAAATCTTCCCCTTCAGTTGCGTTAACTCTGCAAACCAGAAAGAACCCTCTAACCACACACTCCTTGTCTGGAACGCATATACATGGTATCATCCAGCAGGCAGCTAGAACCCATACTTGATGGGGACAAAACTCTAAGAAATATCTTCCCTGAACCACCTCTTCTGGCCTTCAAACAACCCACAATCCTCTCACAATGAATCATCAGGAGCAAACTACCCACCACCAAGGACACCCCAGCATCAACAGGAACAAAACCTTTCTGTGACCCAAAAGCCAGAACAGTAGGTGGCGGTGCAAAGCCTGTCAACACATTTCTACCACCAACACCATCAACAGCCCCCACAGGAAAGGCAACCCCCATTCCACATGCAAGGCAACTACACCTGCAAATCCCAAAGTGTGGTGTATTTCATTCAGTGCACCAAATGCCACCATGGAAACTACGTTGGCAAAACCCAGCAAAACTTACACCAACATATGATCTCACATAGACATACAATTATGAACAAAATCCCTGGCTCTGCAGTGGGCAATTACTTCTCCCAGCACAATCACTCCATATCAGACCTAAACACCACCCTCAGAAGACAGGCCTGGGAACTAAAATTCATAACTTTACTGGATACCAAAAACAATCAACTTAACAAAAACCTAACTTTTTTCCAGCCACTACAAAAATCTGTAAACTGTAACACCAAAAAAAATGGACTTAACCAGGACCTATATTACTCCAAACTACTACAAATATCTGTAATACCTTACAATATACTGCATTTTTTATTTCTGTTATCCTCTGTATCAACTTCTCTCACCCTCCCACGCCAGCCCTGCTCGCCCAACTGCCTTCGTCCTTTCTCCCTCGCTACCCCGCATGCCTGGAACTCCCTCCCGGCCCTCGTCCATCTTGCCCCCACCTTCAAGTCCTTCCTCAAAACCCACCTTTTCCGCTCCGCCCTTCCTAACTCTTGCTAACCACCCCCACCCAGGATTATCCCACACCTGTTATCTGCAAACTCCCAATTTACTGTAACCAAGAAAGTGTACCTGAGCTCTTGCATCCTCATGAATGTTGCGTCCCTTGTCTCTCCCTCTGTTCCCCCTTCCCTGTCTCCCCTCCCATCTTTAGATTGTGAGCTCTCGAGCAGAGACCGTGTCTATCTTATTCTTTGTAAAGCACCAGGTACATCGCTGGCATTATATAAATGCTAATAATAATAATAATAATAATAACAACCACCACCACCACTTTGTCTCCTAGTCTGAGACTGTAACTGACAGTCAGCGGAATATTCATCCTGTGTTACTGTGTGAACCCAGTTCCTTTGATATGTGTACTCCCTTCACCTGATAAGCTCTTTCCCACTATACTCCCAAGCTCATTGTTTGCCCTCCCTGTGTGTTTAATAACCACCTATTGTTTCTTTGTCTCCTACACCAGTATATAATGTTACAGTTGTTTTTAAATGTCTGGCACATCTCTCTCTCTCTTTTTACCTGCCCCCCCTCCCCCACCTTGTCCCTCATATATACCTGCCCTACATTTGCTCAGTGTATATGGCCCTTTTCACATAGACACTCTAACACCGACAAAATGGGTGTTAGGTTTTATTATACATGTTACAGGGCACCCACAAGGCAACTCTGCAGTCCTGCAACATGGGCCCTTTTCACACAAGATGCCTCCCCTCCACCCAGTTTTCTGAGTGGAGATAGGGGGAGGCATCTGTGTGAACACCGCGGGCGGTGGGTGTAGGTGCATGCATGCTCCTGCACAACACCCATCTTCACCCACAGAGCAACAGACTCCAATGCCGGTTGCTCCGTGGGTGGGTGGTAGGTGGAGATGGGTGTTGCACGGAAGCATGCACACACCTACACCCACCGCCTGTGGTGTTCACACAGAGACCTCCACCTATATCCACCCAGCAAAACTGGGTGGAGGCATCTCGTGTGAAATGTTGCAGGGCTGCAGTGTTGCCCTGTGGGTGCCCTGTAATATGTATAATAAAATGTAACGCCCATTTTATTGGTGTTAGAGTGTCTGTGTGGAAAAGGACCTATATTTCTACTGGCTATGCTACATGTCTGAGGAAGGGCCTTGTGTGGCCCAAAAGCTTGCTTATTTCCACCAACAACAGTTGGTCCAATAAAAGATATAATTCAAAACGCTTTCTCTGTCACTTTGGACCAACATGGCAACCACACTCTCTCTGGTTAACTCCCCTGATATATTTATACAATGTTATTAGGAGAACATTCTGGAGGTCAGCATTCAGATAACATGGAAGGAGGCGTAGTAAAGTCACCAAAGGGTCACTACATTCTTTTCTTTACTAAAAATGTATGGTAGACTGGCTAGTACATGAATAGATTTAAAAACCTCAGGAGACAAAACATCATAATGACAAATTATATTTTACTTGGATAAATAACAACACTACCAAAAAAAAATTATGTATAAACTTCTACTACCATCACTGCTGTCAGCCCCAAACCAATTAGTAAAGCAGACAAAAGATCAGTGCAAAGCAGCTCTTTAAGCTTTGTTGAAAATATTTAATTTTTGCCATGGCTCCTGAAAAGGAGCCCATTAAAGAATCTAACTTCCCTAAATTAGGAGAAGTGAAAGTACTTTCCACTCACTATCAGGCCTAATGCTGCTAAATTTACTATGCCCTCACATCTATTTGCTGTCCTTCATCTTGGTTTGGTCTAAAGCTTTCCTCCTTTTCTAGGTCTACTCTCAGCAGATAGTCAAAAGCCTGAAAGATAATGCCCTCAAGTCAGTCTCAATGTTTCTGTCAACAGTTTCGCCCTGTTGGGTGGTAATAAGTCCCCGAAGGACCAGGACCCAAACAATATTGGCTCACCGAAGTGCTGGTTTATAGTGCCAAGTCACGACAGACTACACAAACACAACCAAAACTTCAATCAGTCAGAGCGTGCACATGCCCCTCCTCAGGCTGGGGTTTTTCCTTTTTAAAAGTGAGGCAAATCTGTCAGTCTGAGCTTCAGCCCCTTGGTCACAGGAAAGACCCTCAGAGGCTCTCTGGCACTCTGGTCTTCCTCCTTGTCAACAGCTCCAGGAAAGCCCCAAGTGAAGCAGGGCTTTTTAGCAAGAACTCAGTCTCTTTGCCTCCTCTGCTTTGGAGCAAACCCCTCAGCCCAAAACACGTGCCTTTCCCCCTTGTTGAGCTGCTGCCCACACTTTTATAATGGCCACTGTCTTCAGTCGATAAATTTTCCCTCCTGATCCTAGCTGGGGCTCATTAGCCAACTCTAAATGCTCCAGCCACTATTTAACCAACTATACCTTTACAGGCTTACAGATGGCTTGCCCCATGCCCACTTCCAAGAGTGCTGCACTCTGTAACAACTTAGGGTGACCCATTATAGGGCCCCCTATACCAGACTAAAAGCTGGCTGGGCTGCTTTTTATTTAGACAGGCAGACGTCAGCAACCTGTCATCAGCTGGACACCCGAAGGGAATTGCTCAGGAGTTGCTTCAAGAAAAGAATTACAAAGCAAATTTAGCTGTGCTTAAAAAGTCCAATTTGGGATTTTAGTGATGACAATCTAAAACATTCCACAAAGCGCTGTTGGGGGTGGAAGCAACACCATTAAGAGCTAGGTCATATAACAAAGGAGGAAAATAAAGGGAGGGAAAATATTGTTAGAATGACTAAGGTGGATGTCTGACACCGCCTTTGGGAGGAATTTTACATGAGCCTGCACTGCCTTATCATTATAAAAATTTATGATAGGGTGGATCAGACATGTGCATTATATTTTGGAAAACCAAACTTGCATATAAATTAACTCTTAATGAAGTAGTCTGAAAGCCAGACACAGATACATTTAGATGGTAATCAAGCATGTTTTGTGTGAGGTAAGTGAAAAGGCTCTGACTGCTTAGTTTCACAACAGTTAATGACTGAGATTTCTACTACTAGAAAGGATATTTTCAGATGTGACACATCTCTCCATGGCTATGCTTACCCCAGCGTGGCCACATGCAGGGGTGTCACATCTGCTCCTGCCCCACCAGATGTTCACCATGTGTAAGAGCAGAAGTAACCCTGGACAGTGGCAGGGCTAACACGAGATGTGCGCTGGGTTTTTGGGCCAGTGCACACCCCGTGTTAAGCCATGCTATGGTCCAGCGTAGGTGTCCCTGAACCGTGGTAGAGCGGGCCACCAGATGTGATGGCCTGTTCCACCTAACCTCGGCCGCTGGCCAGAGCAGTTCCAGGACAGCACGGTGGTCTCATAGGCTGCCGCACCTGCCCACCAGGGAGGAGGCAGGGCTGCGCTGAAGAGCATGGATGGGGCTGTGCAGACCCATGTCCACACATCACCTGTCCTCTCCACAGCCCCAGCTGCCAGAACGTTTGTTCACCAGCCCGGCAGACTCCTACCCGGGGTGAGAGGGCTCACCCCAGGGCATGACGGCTTCTCAGCCGTCACGTCTGAAAATACCCTAACTGCAAGCGCTCCACATAACATACAAAGTGGTCAGCCCAAAAAGTTCACTGTTAGTCCCCCCCAAATCAGGATGATAGTTTTATAATGATGAGATTTTTCTAAAGAAACTTTGGGGGGGGAGGGAGGGGAGGGTGATTATCTGCTCTCTTATTTCTGAGATTTTGGGACACAAATTAAGTCATGTTTTCAAGCTTTCCCCAACAACTGTTTTCCCCCCAAATGAAATCTGAGCGTACCATTTTATTGCAAAACTTGCAATTAAGGATTAAAGAAAACGGCTAAACCTTTAAGATTGTCAATATAATTCTGAGAGATGGCAACCATGCTGACATACCAAAGAGATCAGTTACTGTCAACCCAAGAGCCAAACTATGTGCTACACAGACTCATGGTTTGGGTGGAAAGAAAGTGTCTAGATCTTGACTGAATTGAACTCTGCAAGAATCAACTATGGGTGAAAGCACAAGTGATGGTGGAGTACCACCGTCACAAGCCGTTCTGGAACTGGAAACCACTGGCAACTCGGTCAGGATTGGGTCAAACCATGGAGCAAACGTTCATGCAGCAAGGCCAAGAGGGGGAGCGGGAAGCCACACAAATGTGTGGCCGGCCAACCCTGCCTTCGCGTTGCACCCAGCGGTCTGCCCTCACTCTTGGCTCACCCCCTGCCCAGTAGCCCACCCCGTGCTGCACTCATTGGCAGCCATGGTGGTCAATGACAGCCGCCATGGTTGCTGGTCATGGTGGCCACTCCAGACCAGGCCGGGAACAACAGGCTACCATATGCACTAGTCCACTCTGACCTGGTCAGGTGGTATGTTTCCTGGGTGTGTCGGTAGGTATGATCACCAGGGATCACAGCCTGGACTAGTTACCAACATGTCCATCCCCCACTGGTCCCTCAGTTTCGTAGTCTGGGAGTGCTCCTCGACTCTCAGCTCTGCCTGGATGCCTAGGTGGAGGCTGTGGCAAGGAGTGCATTCTGCCAATTACATCTGGTGCAGCAGCTTTGGCCGTGTATCTCAGTCTCTGACCTGGCCACTATCATCTATGATTTCATCACCTCAAGACTGAACTATTGTAACGCACTCTACGTGGGGCTACCTATGGTGACAGTTCAGAGGCTGCAGCTGGTGCAGAATGCGGCGGTCTGCCTACTTACGTGAATGGGTCACCAGGAGCACATTACACTGGTGCTTTGTTCTCTGCACTGACTGCCTATAAATCTTCTGGGCTCAATTCAAGGTGTTGGTGCTTACCTATTAAGCTCTATACGGCCTAGGCCGCATCTACCTATGGGACCCCCTCACTCCCCGGGCTCTGGATTGGCCCCTACACTTGACTGGGAGCGCCTTTTTCGAGGTCTCCCGAGTATCTCAGGGGGTGACTATTTATTTATTTATTTTTAAAATGTATTACCCCGTCCCTCCTGCCACAGGCAGCTCGGGGTGGCTTACAGTTGTACAAACATAAAACATCAATTAAAACAATTCATAAAAGGAGGGGAAATACCCAATCCCACCCCAACCTCCCTATGGAGAGGGCATTCTCGGTGGCCGCACCTCAACTGTGGAACTCCTTCCCAGCAGAGGTCCATGTGGCCTCGGACCTCTCCTCCTTTAGATGACAATGTAAGATCTAGCTGTTCCACCAGGCTTTCGGTGAGGGAGATGGGTAAGGGGTGGACGGCGGGGACTAGGGAGGGTAGTTTTTTTGTGGGTTTTTTTGTTTAGTGCCTCGTTGTATGGTTTTTATAATGATGTTTTATATTTATGATATATTTATTTTTAATGTATTTTTATATTTTATATGTTTGAATTTATGTTGTTAGCCGCCCCAAGCTACTGTTGGCAGGAGGGGCGGGATACAAATACGTAAATTAAACAAACAAACAATCTTGGGGGCAAAAATCTGGATTGCCCCCAACAAACATGATGGTGACCCACAGGCCAAATCGGGCCACCATCATGTTTGTTAACACCCTATATTAGCCCCCAAGACAATGAAAGCCAAAGCTGTCTAGCTGTCCTTTATGTCCAGGGAGTTCTGGTCGGTTTCTCCCATTAATCTCTTGGTCAGTCTGCTGACTTTCCCCCCACATTTGTCTCATTAGCCAAGTCCAGACACAAGGGGACAAATATATCCCTGACCAGGGTAGACACCTTAGAGTTCCAAATAAAATAAATTTTATTATTTATTATTTACATTTTTTATCCCACCCTTCTCCAAGGACTCAGGGTGGTGTAAGAAATATAAAATATAATCAAATACATTTAAAATCAATTAAAACCCACAGCATCCCAACTGTCACGGCCAGGTCTTGAACCTCTGGTCTTGGGGGCTTCTAGGAGGTGCTCTCGGCAGCCTGCACTATTGGCAAGGGGCTGCAGGAGGCAGCTCTCTTCTTGTTCATGGCACTGTCCCTTTTCTCTCCTGCCTTGCTCACCACGCACACCTAGTGGTGTGCGTGCCATGGTCTGATTGGCTCTGGGGAGTACTGAAGGACTGCTGAGGGCAGTGGCAGGTGTGGAGCTTCGAGTCACTTCCTCCTAGACTTGTGCTTGGCCCACTCACCTTGTTCTTTCTCTAGATGTACCCTGTTTGCCCTCTGTCTTTGTTGGGAGTAGTGTTTGGTGGTGGTGAGTTCTGTGTACAGTTTCCCTCTCACACCCTGCCTTGTCTCCCTGTTGTTCCCTCAATGCCCTACTGTAAGTAATCCCTATTGTTTGCTGTATTCGTCTCCCTGTTCCTTCCTAGTTTCTGTGTAGCCTGGTGTCTCTGCGTTCTAGTTCTCTTTATTCTTGTCCCTCGCTCTCAGGGTTTCCCTCGCTCCCCTCCTTGCTCCCAGGGCTCCCTCGCCTTGGCCCCCTCTTTGCTCCCAGGGCTCCCTCGCCTTGGCCCCCTCTTTGCTCCCAGGGCTCCCTCGCCTTGGCCCCCTCCGTGCTCCCAGGGCTCCCTCGCCTTGGCCCTCTCCTAGCTCCCAGGGCTCCGTCGTTCCTCTCCTTGCTCCCAGGGCTCCCTCGCCTTGGTCCCTCCTCGCTCTCAGGGTTCTCTTGCTCCTCGCCTCGCTTCAGGGTTCCCTCGCCCCCCCCCCTCTTGCCCCTAGGGTTTCCCGCTCCCTAGTCTTGGCCCCTTGCCCCCATTGCTCCCTAGTTTTGGTTTCTCACTCCCTAGTCTTGGCCCCTCGCCCTCTTTCCCCTGGTTTCTCGTTCCTTATCCGAGACCCCTTCCTTCCCTGCCTTTGTTTCCTTGTTCTTTACCCCATATCCCTCGCTTCCCTGCCCCTGGTGCCTTGTTCCTTACCCCTGATTCCTCGCTTCTGGCTTCCCGCCCCTCAACCTCGATGATGAGCCGTAAGCCTTCTTAGACCAGCTTGGCTGGGCCTTATGCTGAGTGCTTAGTCTCCTTGGTATTGGAGAGCGGCTGAGAGGTTTCCTCGTTTCATCTGAGGGACGGCCCAGACTCCCTATACCCCGTCCCCCCTCCTGTCCACCCACTTCCCCTCCCCTTCCCCTGGCTCCGCCCCTGGAGCCTGACACCAACCACTCACCCGATCTAACACAAACCAATCCTCCTCCCCAAATTCCTCTACCCAACTCCAACCTTCTCTTGCCCGCCAAACACCTGGCCAAACAAAAAGGTCTTACGTCTCCCCAGGAAGACAAACAGGCTCAGGCTTAGGTGGATCTCCAAGTGGAGGGAATTCCATAATTGTGGTGCAACAACTGGGAACACCCTCCTGCACACCCTCGCTGTAGCAACTTCATGGGCAGTTGGCACTAGCAGGAGGGTGCCCCCGGTCGACCTCAGAGGCTACAATGGTACATAGGGAAAGAGACATTCTTTCAGATACCTGAGGCCCAAGACATTTAGGGTCTATAGGTTAAAACCAGCACCTTGAATTTTGCCCAGAAGACTATTGGCAACCATTGCAGACTGTGGAGCACCGGTGTAATGTGCTCCCGGTGACCCATCCCAAACAGCAGGTGGGCCGCCACATTCTGCAACAACTGCAGCTTCCAAACATTCTTCAAGGGCAGCCCCCCATAAATAATATTGCGTAGTCTAGCCTCGAAGTTATGAAGGCATGTATGACAGTGGCCAGATCTGAATCTGATAAAAAGGGTCACAGCCTTCTCACCAGATGAAGCTGGTAAAAAGTGTTCCTGACCACCACCGTAACCTGACAATTCAAGTACAGCAGTGGGTCCAAGAGCATTTCAAGGCTGCAAACTTGAGTAACCAAGGGAGGCTGGACCCTGTCAATGACAGGGGTTCCCACATCCTCCAGGTCCCAAGATTGGCCAGTCATCATCACCTCGGTCTTGTCTGGATTCAGCTTCAGTCAGTTCACCATCATCCAGTCCCCAACAGCAGCCAGACACTGTGTAAGCACCGAGACTGCGGGACCTGGGCCAGATGAAAGAGAGAGAGAGCTGGGTGTCATCTGCATATTGATGGCACCTCGCTACAAATCTCTGAACAATCTCGCCCAAGGGCATCAAATACACACTGAACAGGAGCGGAGACAAAATGGAACCCTGCGGGACCTCACAAGGGACCTCTCAAGGGGATGATGAGTCATCACCCATCACCACCCTCTGGGTTCTCCCAGCCAGGAATGAGCGGAACCACTCAAGAGCAGTCCTGCACACCCCCATCAGTTCCTACAGCTGTGTAAATAGTATCATGGTCAACCATATCAAAGGCCGCCGAAAAATCTAACAGGATCAAAAGAGTACAATTTCCCGTATTGATTTCCAAGCAAAGATTTTCAACCAAGGCCACAAGTGTGGTCTCAGTGCCATGCACAGGGCGAAACCTGACTGACATGAGTACAGGAAGCTCATAGCATTGAGATGCGCCCGGAGCTGCAAGGCGATCACCTGTTCAGTAAACTTTCCTAAAAAGGGGAGGTTAGACACAGGACAATAGCTGGCAGGGAAGTCAACATCAAGAGATGGTTTCTTGAGCAGAGGGCGGACGACCAGAATCATGAGGCTGTGAGGCACCTTGCCCTCCCTAAGGAAGGCACTGACAACCCCAGTCAGCAACACCCCAGTGTCTCCCGCTTAGCTTTCACCAGCCAGGATGAGCATGGATCTAATTCACAAATGGTCGCCCACATCCCTCCAAGCACATCCTCTACATTGGTGGGTGTGATTAATTGAAGTTATTCCAAGTAAACCGGAGCAGACCGGGCCTCCTCAACCGAAAACTCTTGATTCTACACTCAAACTAGCAGCACCTAAGTCGAGCCAAATACGAGGAGCTTTGCGCGCAAAGTAGGTAGCAAACTCATCACAGTGGGCAGCCAATGACTAACTCCCTCACACAGGGGGGCCATGGCACTCACCGCACGCACTTCCCCTGTGCGTATACCCCCCCTCACAGGGGGCCATGGCACTCCTTTCCTCCCACCCACCTCCCCTGTACCCATATCCCCCTCTCTCACTGGGGGGCATGGAACTCCCTCCCACCCACTATCCACGTGTTTGTACCATCCTTTCTCACAGGGAGCCCAGAACACTCCCTTTCCACCACTTCCCCATTCCCCCCTCGCAGCCCACCACACCACCCAAGTCCATTTTAAACCAATTAAAAACAAAATCCCACCCACCTCTAAATACCATTAAAACAAGACAAAGAGGAAGACCCAACCCCAGCCTCTGGCTGCCAAATGACAGATTACCGTTGGCAGCCATCACAGGTAACCGCCTGCAGAGTCTGGAGTCCTTTTAACAGCCAGCGGGGTGGGAGGACACAAAGCAGCCCCAGATGTTAGCAGGCCAGGCCCCTCCAGCTATCTTTGTAAAATCCCAGATATTTTTTACAACCCATAATAAACCAAAGAATTTTAGGGTGGAAAGGGACCTCGAGGGGTCAGCTTGTACAAACCCCTGCTTCAATGCAAGATGACTACATCTACAACATCACCAACAGATGGCTTACACTGTTAGGAAGTTGTTTTTATTTTACATATATACACATACACGCATATACATATGCACATACACATATATACACACACATGCATATTATATATATATATATATATATATATATATATATATATATATATATATATATATATATATATATATATATACACACACACACACAACTTCCTAACAGTGTAAGCTGTGTGACAATGGATGAAGCTGTTTAGATGAGCTCTCTCTATATATATCCCGTGGAGGTGTGTGCAGTTTCCGCACACGTGGCTACACACAGGAACCACAGGGCTTGGAATACACCTCACCGACAGTAAATCAAAGACCCCAACACTTTTTGCAAGTCTTATGAGAGTTGGAGGGGGCAGATCCTATTTAAACTCCTGTCTCTGGTACAGAATCCTGGCACAGTGTGTAATTACAACTCATCATAGACGGACCACAGAACAAGCAGGATTAGCGCAACATGTAAGGTAATCGTTAAATATAAAAACCTGAAAATACAAAAGTTTAGGTTCCACCAGATATCTGCATTTTTGTATTGCACAACCTCCTGTATGCTTTGTTACCAGTTTTATGATAAACAGCAAGTTACTCATCTAACCAGAGTAGCAAGAAGAGAAATGCTACATGAAGAAGCAGTGTGGCTGTCTCTCACACATGCAAACTACATCCAGGCTGTGTAGATAGAGAATGATGCTGTATTAAGGTGAGGTGAGGCACTGGAGGCAGCCCTCCAGTTGATGAGTTGCATATTCTTCCACAGTCACAGTACAGAGAAGAGAGGGCCCAGCTGGCCCATGGCTGAGGCAGAGAGTAGCTTGTTAAGCCTGGTCTACAACTGGATAGGAGATAGGTACAATAGAGTCATGAATTTGTCTAGTGTTTCTTTGCCATCAATTCCTCCACTCTGTAGGGCCATCATTTTTAGTGATCTGGTGGTGCTGCTTGTCTGTGCATGGTAAGAAGCCAGGATAGCTCTAATCCAAAAGCACATAAGCAGCCATAGCAAAAGGGGGCCGAGGTGGTGTTGCACCTCAGTCCACAGGAATGGGATTCCTCCCCTGAACAGAGACTTTTGCGTTGGCGCTGTGTCTTGCTCCCTGTCTGGGAGTGGAGCAGCAGTCAACCGGAAACATAGGAGATTGGTTTCATCTGTCACAGTTCTGCAGGCAGCCTTAATGGCATCTCACATCGAAGACCTTGTGGGGTTACATGCACTAGCACATACAGAGTACAGGCTTGTGTATAATTCGAACGGTCACTAATAATACAAGGCACCGAATTCAGCTCCATGTTGACAAGCTTGAGTGTGGCAGCTGTGCCCTAGACTACATAATAATATTCAGCTGGGGTGAACACTGTGGCCAGAAAGTATGTGCAAAGGACTCCAAATAAGCTGCTCCCCAGGAAGTTCTTGACAGTTTTCATATCAAGACAGTGCAAGAAGGGATGCTCATTCTCAAGTATTCCACATAAAGCCAGAATGTCAGGATGCAGCTGAGTTCCACCCCCAACTATGGGACAACTTGATGAAATGTCTATAGCTAACCTTGAGCTTAGCTTTCCATTAGCATAATTTTCGCATTTAATTTCCAGTGTTTGTGTCTTAAAAGGCAACAAGACAGACATTCCCTGCACACACAAAAAAGCTGGATTTCACTCCTTACTATAGAGAAATTTGTTGTTATTAATCATGTAAATATATAGCACTTTTACTATTCAAAAGTACTTCACAATCTTTATTTAGTTCTTTCCAACAACTCTATGATTATTAGAGTCACCCCATGAGTTCATGGCTAAGGGCATTTTTATATAGGAGAGCTTTTTCCCGTATTTTAAAAGTCTGGGTTGGGGAAACTCCCATGGGGGGGGTGGATTTAGATGCTCCTCCCCAAAACGGAAGTCGCCCAGGCGCCATTAAAAACAGCAGTGTCAGGCAACTCCTGGATAGTTTGAGACGCAGACCTGGTAAGACCCCAATAGCCGAGGTCCTACAAGTCTGTGTCTCAAAACATCTGGGAGTCACCCACTGCGCTGTTTGCAATGGTGCCCAAGTGACCTCAGGTCCAGGGAGTAGTATCTAAATTCTGCCCGTCTTCCCTCGCCGATGGGGTTTCCCTAACCCAGACTTTTAAAATACAGGGAAAAGCTCTCCTGTGTAAAAACACCCTAAGACAGGATTTGAAACCTGGTCTCCCAGATCCAAGTCCAATATAGTACCCAGTAGGCTACACTGGTGTTTTTAATTAAGCTAAGAGGACTGAATTCTCACCCTAGAAATCGCTGTTTTCTAAGTGGTTTGAAAAGAAACATTAAATAGACAGCAAAGTACAGCTCTTTAAATTGAGACACTCTTATCTCTGCAAAGAAAAAAATAACGTCTTGTTGCAATTGGTGATATTTCAGCCAAAACAGGAGAGAGAGTCCTTGCAATCTGTTGTACAACAGGGAAAGATGAGTCACGCTACAGTTATATTTTTAAAAGGCTATCAGGATTTATCAAATCAAAAGCAGCTTGTATGTATGTTTTAGACATTCACATCATAGACCTCCCTGGGGCAGCACAAGCAATGGCAAAATCCATCCAAAGATAGCATCAAGATAGTAACCTCTTGAGGTCAATGGGCAAGTTCTTTGACTTACTGAAAATGGGAAGGTACAGTAAAGAAAAAACCCACTTATAGCAAGCCAAGAGCTAAAGATCCAAACCACAGCACCCCCAACTCAAGAGACTGAAAATTTATGATATTTAGCCAGACCTTTTTTCAACAATATTTTGGTTCCTTTAATTGCTCTTTGGTTGTGAGTCTTCAGGGTTTTTTTTGTTTTTTTCAAGCCTTCCTCCAAACCACATGTGCTAGAAAACTGTGTTATTTATGTAAGAAATAAATGTCTCAGAATGAGATGATCTTTCCTCAGGAGCTGGGGCTTTAAGAAAAAACAAGTATTGCAAGGTTCACAATAACGAGAGGACAAAAAAAGAGGTTTCTACTGCAATAGTCTTTGCAAAAATACATCTAATATCTGAATGGCTAACAGATAAACTATTTCCAAAACATCTTTGACAAGCCACAGGCATGCACACACACCATAGGCACTAGGAGAGATCAAACTGGGAACATTCACTACCAAAAACACAGGTCTCTTTCAAAATAATGAAGATGTTAGTAAGTTGTAAGCTGTTAGAATCAATGGGCCCAGTCACAATAGAAAGCCAGGCACTAAATCTGTACATCTCTTACCCTGTTGAGTCCTGTCATCTCTGCCTCTATCTGTTGGGGAAGGGCAGCCAGTTTGAGGATACCTTAGCTTCCCTCAGGCCCTTGCACATTGAGTGGGTATAGGTGGAGGTAATGGGCCAGGTAAAGATTTTGGATATGATTTTCAACCATCCTCCATCCATGAAAACTCAAGTATCAGACATGGTTCAAAGATTCCGCCCCCCCTTCCATCCCCCCACACCTTTTAGCTAACAAACTGGATACGCCTCACCCTTATTTATACTAAGATGACAATGCCAGTGACCTATGCCCCAGTAACCACAAGGTTCAATTACTGTAACTCTTATAAGGGCTACCAGCAGTGCTTTTCTGTCACTTGCAGCTTGTTCAGAATGGAGGTAGCATGGTTGCTTTCTGATTTGGCAGCCGTGATCATATTACATCTGCCCTGTGTTTTTTGCATTGGCTGTCTATAGAGCATCATATTGAATTTAAGATTGCACTGCTGGTTTTCAGGACCCTGAAAAGCTTAGGCCCTCTGGTTATATTCCAGATCTGCTCCTGGAACCTCTCTCTGATGGCTATCTGTGCTCAGAAACCACCCACAGTTTGGTGATCCCACCAACGCACTTCAAGTCAGCAGGTGATTGGGCATTTGCTGTGGTGGGCCCCTCAGTGTGGAACTCCCTCCCTCCAGATGTTCATCTCCGTTCCTCCCTCATCACCTTTAAGCAGCGCCTGAAGACTTTTATTGCTGCAGGTGCTTTTAGAGAATCCACTGCTAGTTTCCCTTAATGTAATCTGTCCTCCCTCTTTACTTTACACTTTTCATTTGTTTTTAAATGGACTTGATGTGGATTTTACATTGTTTCGATGTCTTCATTTTGTGGAGCACTCTGAACACCATTCTGAAGGGGGAATGCTATATAAAGTGAATGGTATTATTATTAAAGCAGTGTCTAATGTGTTGACAGTCTAAGGTTTTGTCAGATTATGGCCATTTTTAGACAGACCCGCCTCCGGACCAGGTCTGTATGCCCTGGGCAGAGAGCCAGAGAACTTCCGGTGAGGGGGGTGGGCATTCACATGGCAGAAGATGGGTGTGCACTGGGTGTGTGCCCACACCGATGCACTGCCCACCATGCCCTCGCACGGAGCAACCAGGAAAAACCTGGGTTGCTCCATGTGAGGGCATGAGTGGGCAGTACGTGGATCACGGGAGTGCACCTCCACCCACGAGCCTTCAGATCGGCACCCAGGTCCATGAAGGATGGGTAGACCCACGTAGATACATCCCGTCTAAAAATGGCATATGAATATCCAAAAAAATCCATTTAACAAGATGTAAACTACTGACAAAGAAAAAAGGTTTACTACCTTCAAATCCCTCCTCAAGACCCACCTCTTCCGCTCTGCCCTTCCCAACTCCTCGCTCCCCTCACCTAACTCCTGCTGATACCCTCCATCCAGTACAATCTGTTACCTAAGGTCTGTGCACTCATATCCTCACCACATGGACCATCCAGCCATCATTCTCGATGTAACCAAGCCAAGCGCTTGCACCTGGGACCTCGCATCTTCGTGAATGTTACACTCCTTGTCTCTCCCTCTGTTCCCCTTCCTTCATCTCCCTCTCCCTCCCCCCCACCCCCCAATCTCTCAGACTGTAAGCCCTAGGGCAGTGACTATATCTATTAAATTACTTTGTAAAGCACCAGGTACATTGCTTGCACTATATAAATGTTTGCTAATAATAAGAATAATAACAACAACTAATTCAAGGATTGTGCTGGATAGCAAAGCTCACTGAAAAATGAGAACTTATAGGGAGGAAAGTGTTGGCAAGTTAGTGCAATTGTGCACTGCACTAACTTCTATGCTACAGGAATAGCTGTTCTCTAAAAATGAAAGATTCCCTCCCCCAACTTCCAGGACAACAAAGAATAATCCAAATTAAATGAGGAAAAGAGCTATAAAAACAAATAACCAAAGTGAAGTTATTTGCACTACTTCCCTATCCCCCAGAGTACTCTCATCCCAGCCATTATCTTTGCGGCCAAGGAGGATAGACTATCTTTGTAGCCATCAATGCCATTCCTTAATCTGCTGGAGGGTTTGCTGCTCATTCAACGCTGATCTTGTGAAAAAGCAGGTGGAAAGTTCTTAAATCCCGTACAAGATGCACACATAACCCTAGCAGCTATTTCTAGGAGATATATATATTTTTGTTAGAGATAATTTCTTGTTCCCATGTTTGTTTTGAGCATAAATATGCATAATGATCCAGCACCCACACCAGTAAACATCTTAGTGATTCAAATTACGCTGAAAGATTCTTTTCTTGAATCAAAACTGAAATCTACAGTCTTTTTGCCAAACAGCAAAATCCGACTATGTTTGTAAACACATAATTCATATCTATAGTATATCAATAGTTTAAGGCAATCTAGAAGATTTGTACTTATCACTAGTTGGAACAGGATTGTTACACTCTATGACTGACAGTAGAATTAAAAGATTTCTAGCTGCTGTGAAGTGTTAGAAATGTTAATGACCTTCATAGGCATTTTTTTTTCTTTTTTAAATCAGGTTGTGCTACAAATGTGGTGGATTATAAAACTGCTTTAAAGTAATATAAATAATCAAATAAGTGTTCTAGGCCTGTGCTGAAAAGCAAATTTAGTATTTACTATTTAGACCAAGACAAACTGAAAACCCTACATTGACTCTGTTGCTAAATCCTGTCGCTTCTCCCTCCATAACATTGCTAAGATTCGCCCCTTTCTCTCTGTCTCGTCTGCCAAAACTCATTCATGCTCTGGTCATCTCTCGCCTCGATTACTGTAACCTCCTTCTTTCTGGCCTTCCCCGGTCTCACCTTTCTCCCCTCATCTCTGTCCAAAACTCTGCTGCCAGGGTCATCTACCTCACCAGTCGCTTCGACCATGTGCAGCCCCTCCTCTCTTCGCTTCACTGGCTTCCCCTTCCTGAACGAATCCTGCACAAGCTCCTAGTCTTCACCTATAAAGCTCTTCACAACCTCGCTCCCCCCTACCTCTCTGCACTTATCGCCCTCCATACTCCAGCCCGTGCACTT
>QEPC01001394.1:8263235-8426518 GCA_003113815.1 Sphenodon punctatus
GGCATGGTATGGCAAGCGGTGGAGTTAACCCCTTGGGAGAGGGGACCGCGAAGGCCGTAGGGACATGTACTGACCCCGGCTTGAGGGTACTCTTCTCCTTCCCAGGCCCAAGGGCCCTGGTCCCCTTCTCACGAATTCCGTAGTGAGAAGGGGAGACGTTTATAAAGGTAACAGGGATTGGTACCTGATGGTATATTGGGCCAATCCCGGAGTTATAGTGATAAGTTCGTTAGGGGTGCTGGACCCAATTCACTTGAGTAAATTGCCCCCACCATTGCAATTCAGACAGAGAATCGATTGAATAAAGAGTGCGGCCTTTAAAATTCCAATTTATGGTTGTCGTGTCATCTTTGGAAAAGGGGGGGGGGGTGCACTGACAAATGTGTGATATAGTAACCATGCTATAAGTTACTTCCCCCACCCCAGACAAGTCTTAAATGGGTTTCTTATCAAATATGAAATTATACCATTGTAGCATGCATGCTGGGAAAGACCAATTAGAATAGTGACTGTAAAGAGAGCAGCTCAGAGAGTTGCCGGAGATTAACAGTCACCGTGCTGTTGTTTATTGTACTCCGTTACCTATTATGAAGAATCACAGAATCACTACATTCACCTACTCTACAAAAATCAGAATGCAAAAAAAAAGGCTAGAGCATGGTACAAATGTGAGGTATTTCAGAAAAACCAACTGCAATAACCATTTAAAGATGTTAGGCTGAGGTTTAGCAAAGATTTTTGATCTCATTTGATGCCATCATCATTTTGATATTTAAAAATATCATAAAAAATGAACCATTCGCATATAATTTTGTAAACAAACAAACAAACAAAAGAAGAGAGCTATTATTTTGTTATCCAAGACAAAAATCTCAAAAAATAAATCTCTCTCTCACACACACACAAACCTAACTTGTGAAATAATAAAAAACCACCTGGAATGACAAAGTCATTGTTAAGTGAAAAGACGCTGGAATTCTTTCTGCACACTCTCCCTGACATCTCTACACAATAAAATGCAAGGGTCAGTGGTACTGAAACAAGGAAAGGCAGTTCCACTCTTTTGCACCTATGAAAGCAAGTGACCCAAACTATTATTCCAGTCTTAGGCACTTTTTGTTCTTGATATCCAGATGCAGCAGCTATTTTTTTAAAAGAAATGACTGCGGACACCTCCTTCACATTTTCCTTTTCTTCAGCATTTTCACTTCATAAAGTCGCAGTCAATGTGTTTTGTGTGTGGTGAGAAGGGAATGACACATTCAGTGGTGGTCTCAGCCACATCCTACATTGGTGGCTCAAGTAGTCTCAGGATTAGGTCTTTGTGTGTGATGAAAGGATATGAAAAGTCAGTTATTTAAACTCAGTCAAGCTGTTGATTTTGGGGAGGAAAAAGGTTTTGCAATTCAGTTTTCCTCAATAAATCACTGCCCTCTTCCAAGGGCAGCTGCAGATCGTTCACATGTTCACAAAGTTCTCCCAGAAACAAAACAAAATTTGGGTTTGTTTTTTTTTGTTTTGTTTTTTTTAAAGATACCATGTTATGGTGCAAGGCAAAGGAGAAAGGGGGGAAATGAGGTGAGAAACTGCTATTAAATTAATAGTCAAGCATTTTCCAAATTTGCTAGAAACTAACTAGTTCTTTTCTCTAGAAGTAGGGTAAATCAGAAGATTTACATTCTGTAATTAAGAACAGCAAACTAAAATATCTACAATATCTACTAGCTTGTTTCTAAACATAAGAGAAATAGCTTGTAAAAGAAAAAAAGGAGCATGAAACACTCAAACTAATGGAGAAGGAATAATCACTTGAACTTTAGAAAGATATGCATAATGGTCAATATTGTCAAAAGTGCCTAATACATTTGAATGCCCAGCTTGTTCTTCAAATACACTGGGGATCCTACAAGTTCTAAATTTTATATTTTTCTATTGTAAGCCACCCTGAGCCTATGGGAAACAACGGGTTTTAAATAAATAAATAAATAAATAAATAAATAAACAAACAAAAGTGAAAACAAAAGCAGCCCAAATCAAGAATAAATGGCTACTTTCAAACAAAATATCAGCTATTGTATAGTTTAATGTATTGTGTTTTTAACACCTTGTATTTCTTACTGTCAGACTACTTCTACCATTATTCCTGGGATTTTCTCCCCTCAAGTAAAAAGAGCTTAGAAAAACAACTATAAAATCTATTACCCTATGCCTGAGAATGCAAATTTGTAAGCACAGCATATTAACCTTAACCAGTCTTTAACCCTCAGCAGTCAACTTGGGTCTTTTTGACCCCAAAGGCACCTAAAAAAATCGTAACACTTTTTTAGCAAGCCTGAACCACTTCTCACACCATGTATTCCTCAAGAAGTGTGAGCTCAACTGTACCACGTTGTTTCATGCCCCTCCCCCCACTTTTTTTTTTTTAAAATGAGAAAATAACCATATTGTCATCAGGGGTCGTCTTGACCCCAATGGAAGACAATGGGAAAATAAAAGCACTGTACGCCCTGTGCATTTGGGGTCACGTTGACCCCAAGGACACAGTTTAAAAAAAAAATATTTGTTCTTTTAAAGAAGGCTTAACCCAGCACCTGCTCTCCTAATTAAGCCTTCTCAATGAGGGTTAAGGACAACAATGTAGCATTTTTTTTGAGTTCGTAAAAGTCATTTGTGGTGTGTTTAGAAAAATATCAACATAAAAGGCTTTGGGGGTTTAAATGGACCCCAGGTGAAAAGTCAACATGCCAACTTCAATTGTTCTTCATGTTTACACAGGAGTTAACACCTTCATAGTGTGAAGCCCCAAAAGTGTTGTTTTCATCATAGCTAATTGCAATTTTGTGTTGGAAAAAAACCTACCAATTAGGTATTGGGTCATTTTGACCCTTGCAGTATTAACTGTGAACTCAGTAAATAATGGGTCCATGGGCTCCTCCCCTCCTTTCCAGGGTGGGATTTTTGGAAATAAATATTGAGTTTCTCAGGGTTTTGACACTATTCAGACTCAGGTAGGCAAGAGTCTGTTCTGTGACTGCTTACTTCTGAGAGGCAACATGGCCACGACTGCAGAAGCAGCCTACAATGTATTGTTGGAATCAGACTCCAACAAAAGTTCTGGGCTTTCAGTGATGATGATAGTGACTGGGAACCTCCAGGCACATCCGCTGCTGGCACAGAAGAGCCTGAGGCTGCAGGCAATGAGGACAGCAGTGATGACAGTGATGAAAATGATGAACAAGTTATGTATTAGTTGTCGGATGTGTGCAGATGAACCAGACAATTAGAAGTTTGTATCAAGGATATTACCTAATAAAATACGAAGTGTTTTGCATATGTATCTTGCTTTGTAATTGTACTGTTCAGTATAGTGTTGTTGAATGTACAAGTTCTGTTAAGTTTGTGTTTAACAAATAAGGGGGGGGGGGGGCATAATTCTACTCCCTGTACCGTAATTGCTAAGTGTACTTGTTAACGTTGGGAATTAGTAGTTACCCCAAATACCTAAATAGTCTGTTTTGTATTTCTGTTCCTTAAACCTTCACTTACTAAACTGTCATTTTTTCATGTTCAACTGGAGCAATTTTCTAAGCAATCACATTCATTATTTTTCAGCTATTTATTAATTGGGGTCAGTTTGACCCCAAAACCATATTAGTCTGTTTTTCCTGGATGGGACGGCTAAAGTACAAAGCCCTGGTCCCTCAAAATGCTCCATGTAGGCCTATTAGGAACCAATAGCAGAACACAGTTCTATGCTGATAGAAGTATTTTTGGCAAAACTATTTACAGACTTTGGCTGGAATTTTCAAAGGAAATTAAGGAAGAGTTACTGAACGATACTTAGGGCCCCAAATCCTTTAGAACCCTTTAACAGCCCTACTTTTTTATGGACAAATCAATTTTGTTGTTTTCTAAAGGAAATATTATTATTTATATTCTATCAGTATTTTGAGAACCCAGCTGGAACTCAGGTCACAGTTCAATAGACACTGGGTGCAATACAGAACTCCCGGACGCATGAGTTCTGCATGGTTTCCATGCAGTTTGCACAGGAGCCACAGTCCCCACAACAGAGATGTGCACAGGTTGCACAGGCATTGTGCGCATGCATCCACGGTGCTTAGGATCAGTCTGCCCATAAAAAAAATCAGTGTCAAGGAGGTAACTTGTATTTGATCTATGCATACAACTCCATATGATCCACCCAGAGCAAGCGGAATTTAGAGTAGGCCAGTCAACTATCGATCAAGCTTTTGTGCTAAGGACGCTGTTCACCAAGTATGATGGGGTGCAAGTAAATACCCCCTCCCTTTTTTGTTGCTTTGTCGACTTGCGGGCTACCTTTGACTCCATTGACAGAGAACGGTTATGGAGTAAGTTAGGACGGACCTCAATTGATGGCCGTTTGCTCTTCCTAATGATCAAGTTGCATGATAACAATTCCCTGCAGGTTAGAGCTGGTAAAGGCTGCCCATTAACCAAGTCTATAAAAGTAGAAAGGGGCGTTAGGCAGGGTTGCCTCTTGGCACCAGCATTATTTAATTTTTATTTAAATGATGTGGTTCCATATATGGAAAGAGCGGAGCTACACGCACCTAAGTTGGGCAGCAAGAGGTTGGCTATGCTCTTATACGCTGATGACATGGTGCTGCTTTCATTGACCCAGGTTGGCTTGAGACGGGGGATGCAAAGTTTTGCACTTTACTGCGAGAGAGAGAACCTGACTATTAACTATGGAAAAACAAAGGTTCTAGTGGTGAGCAGATCCAGAAAGCAACATTGTTGGTTTATCAAGGATGAGGCGATAGAACAGGTTAGGGTATTTAAGTACCTGGGAGTCATCTCTGAGGCTTCAGGAAGTTGGAGGCATCATTACAATGCAGCTCTGCAACAGGCACGAAACACAGCCAAAGCCCTAGTAAAATTTTATTTTGCTAAGGGAGGGATGCTAATTGAGTCAGCAATCTGTCTCTTTAAGGCCAAAGTAATTACACAGCTTCTGTACGCTGTGCCAGTCTGGGGCACTGAGTTCTTAGATAGGCTTGAAGCCCCCCAGAATAAGTACATTCGTACTATTCTGGGCTTGCCCAAATGTACCCCGAGAGTCATTCTGAGGACAGAGATTGCATTAAGATCTATTAGGCTTCAGACGACATTAGCACTACTCAAATATTGGCTTAAAGTAGTGGTGTTTCCGTTGAACCCCCAGTCACTTTTATCCCTCGTTCGAGAGGAAAGTTTTGTGTCTGCCTGGTCACATCCTATTGAAGACTTATATGTTAGGATGGGCTTAGACAAAGAGCGTTTGAGATCATTGGACCTTGCTCAAGCAACAGTGGAGATAAGGCAGAGGCTTGTGGATCAGGAGATCCAACAAGATGAAGCGGCTTTCCAAGCTCAAAGGATTGCACCAGACTACCTGTTCCTCACCCAGTATGGGTCGCAGCCAGGCTATTTAGACTGCCCTCAGATGAGGGTTCGGCGGGTAGTGACACTCTTTAGATGCAATCTATTCCCAACCGTATGGGTGGAGGGGAGATACCTTAAAACTCCTAAGAATCTTAGATTATGTCGGATGTGTGAGAATGCACCAGTAGATTCCGTGAAGCATATTTTGCTCTACTGCTCTGGGTACAGTAACTTGAGAAAGGAATTTTTGTTAATGTATATAAAGGCACTACCCAGTTTTGTGGAAGACGATGAGAAGGTACGGATGTTATTGAGGGGGGGACGATTCAAGCCGATCTAGAGCAGTGGCAACTTTTGGGCTTAGAATTTTGGTGGAGACAGCCCACCTAAAGTGAGTCGGGATGTAGGAGCCAAGTCGCGTCAAGGTATATTTCATAAAAGAGTAAGGCATGTTTCCAGCCAGGTTGGCCTGACCAGTGCTGGCAGAGTGCCTTGAGACCGCTGATGTATTAATTTCCTTGGAGGGCGGATTCCCTCCTAAGGGGTAGAGTGTATGACTTAAGCTGATCTGGCGGGGTACAACTAAGTCATAATGAGAACCTTTCCTTTTCCTTTCCCCATTTTTGTTTTTGAGAGAAAGGAGGGGGATATATTCTTTTAGTGTGTATATCTTTTGTTATGCTATGTCTAGTTTGCATGTTTTGATAAAAATTCTGGAAATCCTGAATCTCTAGTCTGTTTACATGTAGTGGTCTCGAGTTGTATTGGGTCAGTTAACGTATGATTATGTCTATCTGTGTGTTTGTATTTTTATTGATCTCAGCTATGGCGAAAGCTAATGCTGAAAATAAACATTATTACTACTATTGTGTACAACTCCATATGATATCAGTCTAGCAGAATACTGCCTCAAATGTGCAGTCCAAAGGCCATATAATTTTCATTTATAAATAGTGAGGTCCTAAGACCTACAATTACTGAGCTCACATGACTTTCCTGTATCTTTTTAAAGCTTTCTAGAGTAGCATGAGAAAACGTAATTCCTCATTGTAGAGGGTCACATACTTCTCTTGCAAAAGTTTAATCAATCTTTGCACAAAACAAAAGAAGCAGACCTCAAAGGATATTGTGTTCTTTGCTCATCATATTGGACTATGAGAAGCTGATTTTGTATGGAGTTTTCACATCCCATTATGAAAAAAAAACCAACATGAACCAAATATAGAATAGGCCTATTTGCTATAGGCCAAATATAATACGGGCTTGCTTAACGTAAGACTCCTCTCATTTTCACTCTTAACAGTTCTTTAATAAGATGCCCATAATAAATGTTTTAAAAATCTAAATAACTGTTTCTTTGTTTTATCCAATAAACAATAACATATAATTAATTTGGCTTAAGGAATTACTTTGCATCCAGTACAGCTATCTGGAGTAGTATAATGTATAAATCTCATTATACACTCTAATATTATTAGGGAATACTAATATTCTCTTATAAATCTGTATTCTCACAAGCCAATCCTTGAAACAATTAGGTTTTTACTAAATATTTATAGTTGTTTTCCAAAACATGAAATCATTGCAATATCTGAAGGCCTGGACAGATTGAATTTATTTGTACAGAAATGAAATGTACACTTACAAATATAGTAAAAGACTGGAATGCTTCAGAATGACCCTATGATAACTCAGAAAATGGACCACTTCTTCAATGAAAATCCTCTCAGGAAAAGCTTCTACACACAAAGTAAGATGAACCAGTTACTGCATTGTTTATTAAGTTTCACTTGATTCCTCCTGACAACCATTTAAACAATGAATGTTGGGAAATGTCTCTCAAAGAATCAATAACAATGGTAGGGATCAGAGCTTTTATATTTAGTTAATACTGTTTTTAAAAAGGAGAAAATATTTCTTCCTGACGGGATTATAGGAAGTCTTATAAAAGACACCTGCAAACAAAACAAGTGACAAAAGATCTTTATCATAATTGATAACTTATCCTTTGTACAAATCTGGACTTCCTTAGACATAAAATAGTAGGCCTTTACTATTAAACTCAAGGGGTATAATCTAACCAGTACTGCTGATACTAAAGAGCGTTACATTTTCACAAAGAAAACACTGAAAACACTGCTGAGTTTCTAGCTAGATGTAAACAAACAAAAAAAGGGGGGGGGGAACCTCCCAAAAAACTATAGTGATAGAGCAACCAAGCTTCTTATGCCCACCAGAATATGTTCAAATATACAGAGACAGGAAACTTAATTTTAAAAATGTAAAAAGTATTCCATATTATTTATATCTATAAACGGTGCAATACGGAAAACCTGTCTTCCCAAAGTTTTATGCTTTCCCTTTCAGTACACACTTCAGAAAATATATCTTTACTTAATGAAACAGTTAATCTGCAAGACATAATGTATAAGCTTTCAGATGCAAAATATTTGCAAAATACCGTTTTAACAACATGGGTAAGAAGGATGACAATTGTCAGAAGAGCATAAGATTCAAGTTTGCAATTAAAAATATTTTATTCTGCCATACCAGTTCAGTTGGGTTTTTGAAAGCATTAAGTACCGATTCATGATTCTTCCCCATTTGCCTATGGATTATAAACACAAAGAAACTACATTTGAAACATCAATAATAATACGAATACTACCTAATACTAATACTAACGTCGCAGGTATGTTTTCCTAAATACTGGTGTATCGCTCATCCTTTCAGCAGTGCACATTAAGAACAGGATCCTTTACTGCTCTCCAAGAAGTAACAACTTACGATGCTTAACTGTGAGCTGCGGAACACTGCTTTTGACATTTTCCTACCAACTCCCTGCTGATCAGCTGTTTGGTGGAAAGCAGGACAACTTCACCTGCAGACTTTGGGTTTTTTCAAACAAGTGAATTACCCACCCAGTATTCACTGGTTAACCATTGGTTACTACTACTAGTGGGGTTGTCAAACAAGCACAGTGGGTAGTGGCACGTCAGGAGGTGCTTGTCTGAAAACACTCTGGGATTCAGCATTAAGGCTGCATTCACACAAGATGGCAACTCTGGGAAAATCTTTTCCCCACGTGTGAACAGGATTAGGTCACAAGATACAGTGGGTGTAATGCACATCCACTCCATAAAATTAAATGTCAAAGCCTAGGTTTAACGATCAT
This sequence comes from Sphenodon punctatus, assembly GCA_003113815.1. Lineage (NCBI taxonomy): Eukaryota > Metazoa > Chordata > Lepidosauria > Sphenodontia > Sphenodontidae > Sphenodon > Sphenodon punctatus. The sequence goes on from QEPC01001394.1 coordinate 8,271,820, forward strand.
GCTTATTCCCCTCATGTAATTTTTGTAATGCGTGAAGGGATTAATTCACCTACCAATCTATCTGCTCTACAAAGTCAATTATGAGATATTTAGCAGCAGCCACAGCAATAGGAGGTAACTTTTAAAGCCAGTGATAGACTGAACATCTTTTAAAAGAACAATTACAATCTGACAAAAAAAACTGCAAAGGCAGGAGAAAAGGTTCATGTAAACACAGTCCTAAACTTGCAGCAAACTAAGCTTCAGACCCTTGGAGAAATCACCAAAGCCCAGCTACCTCTGAAGCATTAAAGATGGTTCAGATTGGAAACCAGAACTTATGAGGCAGACTGAACTGGAAGAAGTTTCTAGTATTTGAAAGACATTTGTCCACAAACTCAGTGGGAAAACTGAAACACATGCAAATATAAGAAGTGCCATACAAGATCAGACAAATGGTCCATCAAGCCCAGCTCCCGGAGTTTTTCCCAGAGGCAAATGCTGCACATATTGCCCCATGGGAAAGTGGTCTCAGTCACTTGGGAGAAGTACCCAACAGTTCATAACAGAGCGATCCATTCCCTGCTGTTCACTCCCAGCTCCTGAGAGTCAGAGGTTACATCTCCCAACCTACTTGGCTAATAGCCGTTAATGGACCTAAACTCCAAGAACTTGTCCAATCCTTTTTTAAACCCAGCTACGCTATTGGCCTTGACCACACTGCAGTAGGGCCATGCTGAGTGCCTCACTTTAAGGAGGGTTAGCCCTACCTTGGGAGGTGGCTGAGGTACTGAGGCAGCACAAGATAATGCCTTAAATGCGCCTTAGTCAAGTTAGCCTCCAGAACCGAGCAACCAAGGGCCATAGTAGGGCCACCTGGTCTGGAAGTGGCTGAGCCAGCCCAGAAGCTAAAATGCTGAGCCTGGAGCTCAGCAGGAACATGTTGGGAGAGGCAGGAGCCAAGGAGGGCTCTGCCTCTGGTGCTGATTACAGGAGGGCCAGCAGAGCCTGGGGAAAGGCTCTACGTGAGGGCTCTCCGACCTCCCTTGGTCACTCAGGTTCGTAGCCTTGGGGTGCTCCTGGATCCATTGTTGCGCCTGGATTGTCAGGTTGTGGTGTTGGCCAGGAGTGCTTTTTACCAACTTCATCTGGTGAAAAGGCTGCAACCTTTATATCAGATTCAGATCTGGCCACCGTCATCCATGCCTTTGTAACCTTAAGGCTAGACTACTGCAATGCGCTCTACGTGAGACTGCTCTTGAAGACAGTTTAGAAGCTGCAGTTGGTGCAGAACATGGCGGCCCGCCTTCTGTCAGGGATGGGTTGCTGGGAGCACATTACACCAATACTCCAGAGTCTGGACTGGCTGCTGACAGCTTTCCAGGCACAGCATAAATCCCCAAACGGCTTGGGACCCAGGTATCTGAAAGACTGCCTCTTCCCCTATGTCCCGTCGCAGCCTCGGAGGTCGGCTGGGGACACCCTCTTGTGAGTGCCAACTGTCTGTGACGTTGTTACAATGAGGATGTTCAGGGGGGGCATTCTCGGTTGCTGCCTCACAATTATGGAACTCCCTCCCCTTGAAGGGCCACCTAAGCCCAAGCCTGTTCATCTTCCAGAGGAAACGTAAGACCTTTTTGTTTGGCCAGGCATTTGGCAGGTAAGAATAGAGTTGGGTGGGAGTGGATAGAGGGGGCTGGGGAGGGGGATTGATAGATGGAAGGGGTGGGGTGGTGTTGGGTTTTTTATGAGATTTTAATGTATCTTATTGTATTTTATATTGTTGTTAGCCACCCTGAGTCTTTGGAGAAGGGCGGGATAAAAATGTACCACGGCAGATGAGGCCACCATATTGTTCATTAGGTGCAGCGTTTGCCCAAGTTCCATTAAATTGTTGCGGAGGAAGGAAACAGAGAAGATCTCAGGGACAAAAGGAAGGTGTGGAATAGTTGTGAAAGAAGCAGAAATGGCCCATGGGGCAAGCTGAGCCTTGGCCTGAACTTGATGGAACTGTATGGAGTTCATGCTACTGAGGCAGACAAAGCAGTGAAATGGAGAGGGGCTGCCTGCCTATGTAAAACAGAGAGATGAGTGTGACAATAGACTATGGTTTATAATATATGGTAGGCTATTCATAATCAGTAATATACTATGTATTATGCAAAAGAGCAATATTCCTGTAATTCCGAAATGCATTTATGTAAACCATCCATGTTTGGTGTCATTTAATGCTTGTGAAAAACTGAATACTGCGAGAAAAACTACAGCTCAGAATTGTAATGTAAAAGGTACAAAAGTAATCTTAAATTAGGCATAGAAGAAGTTTTGAAAACAGACATACAATTCTATACACAATAGGTGCAATCCTACACCCTATGATAAAAATGCGCCTATGCCGGACACAGATAACCTATGCTGGCGCAACATGTTCACATGCGCACCCCCACCCCGTGCACACACAAAAAGGTGCTGGGCATGATATGACTCCCCCAAGCCCACACACCCTGCAGCCTGGAGGATGGAGCAGGAGCCATGCCTGCTCCATCCCCAAGGCTGCGGGGTGCATGGGTCCAGGGGGGTGTATTGGCAGGGGCGCCCTGTTGCGCTCAGCAGCTTGCTGCACGGAGGATGCGCATGCGTGTGCCGGTCACCTGGCTGGGCGGTGCGCCGGCGGGCCACGTATGCAGTCTGTTGGATTGCACCCAATGTGTGCGAAAAACACTAGGTAGAGTTTTGATAAAAGGACTTTCTAACAACCCTCAGGACCCTGGCTAGAGCACTGAAAGATACTCTCTATGGGGTAGGGATGGGCATTCCGGACTAATTCGGATTAAACAGCAACTATCAAAAAATGGGCAGTTGTGGATTAATCCGTATACACTATGAATCCATACTTGCAGATCTAGATTTCTCCCCACCTCCATCCCCCCAGGATCCTTGAGTGGTATTAAACGGCTTCAGAGGGCTTGATTGAAGCACCACTGCTGCTGTGAGGGCTCCAGAAGCACTCTCACCATGGCATGCTTCCTGCTCCAGATCGTGCATGTGGAAAATAGCCACTGGGGTGGTTCTGCACATGTGCAAAATGGCCGTTGCCTTTATCCAGAATGGCAGCAACATCATTTTGGCTGCCGTCATTTTGGTTAAGGGCAGCGGTCATTTTGCACATGCGCAAAACAGCCCTAGTGGCATTTTGTAAATGCATGGTCTGGACCAGGGAGCGTGCTGTGGTGACAGAGCCTACCGGAGCCCCCACAACAGCAGCAGTGCTTCAGTCAAGCCCTCTAAGACTGGTAAGTACCACTCTGGGACCCCTGGAAATAGAGATGGAGGTTAGTCGGATCCACTGTCCCAGGGCTAGGAATGGGCCTCATAAGTACAGATTGATTTTCCACTCCCATTTACCTCAATGGGAAAATGAAAAAATATATAAATCCATAATCTGCAATTAAATACACAATTTACATATCTGAATCTGTAATGGATCCACATCCATAATCTAATCCAAATTTTTACTCTGAATCAGATTGTCTTACTTATTTCAGCTGGAAATTAACTTATTTTGATAAAGCTTTTTTTTTTTTTTTTTTACTATGGAACAGGTGTATCCTTATTTGCTGAAACTGGTTACAGGATTCTAAGGTGTTCCTCTGTTAGATACAGAGGAAAGTCTTCCCAAATAAATCTATATTTGAGAACACCTAAGGGTTTGGGCTACCGCCATTTTGGTTAAGGCCAATGGCCATTTGTGCATGCGCATGTTCCAGAGCAGGGTTACAGAAGGCTCAGGGTTTGCACTTCTGGATGTGACTTGCTGTGTGTAGACTAACATATCTTCTTGTAGGAGTGTGTAGATGCACGTTGGGTTGTAAGAGCACGAGACCGCGGAGAGTAGAACTGGAGAAACAGAGTCATGTTGTATTTGGAGGTGCGGTGGGGTGCCCATAGAACGTCAAAACTCTGGTTACATGGAGTTAGCATTAAAAAGAACTTAGGGTGATTTCAGACGTGACGCGGTGAAATCCACCATACTGAATCCCACCCCGGTGTCAATGGCTCCACCACGGGTCATGGTGAGACGCGCGGCCCCAACAGACATGACAGGGGCGGCACCACCACCTGGGGCCAAACGGACTGAACCCAGGTTGGGGGAACCCAACAGATGTGACGTGGTGGCGAGAACCACGGTAGGAGCCCCACAAGGCACCGAGGTTACGTGGACGCAAACATGGCCGCTGGAGGGTAAACGAAGCCACAGACAGCGGAAGGGAAACAAGAAGGGAGGGGGTGGAGGGAGCTGCAGCGCGAGCAGCGTGAGCAAACAGCGGCCACACAGATGGTGCGCGCATTTCAAAACGAGAAGCGCACACACACAAACGAAGCAGCAGACCCGCACAACAAAGGGTAGCCGAGCAGGGGGACAGAGGGAGGCACACACCGGGGGGAACAGGGAACCCCACGGCCAGTCGGACGCACGGGAGGTGGGGGGGTGCGAGGGGCCGGCACGGCCAGCCCAGCCGGAGGAGGGGGCAGGAGCCCAGCGGGCAAGGGGAAGAGGGACCCAGCAGCCCAAGGAGACAGGAGGCAACACAAGGCACAGTGAAGCACAACGGGTGTTTATTGAGGACACAAGCAGCACCGGCCTGGCGCAAAGCCATACAGAGCGGGAGCGCACGGGGCCAGGGCGCAGAAGAAGGGGCAGCAGCAGGGGGTCACGGGCAGACAGGGGCAGCCAAGGCCAACAGATAATGGCAGAACGGGAACAATGGGGTCGCTGTGGAGGGATGAGAAGGGAGTGGGCTGCGCACAGCTGCCAGCATGCAAGGCCAGACAGCCCCACGCATACACACCTGCTAGTGGAGATAGAAACGACAGCACGTGCACACACAGGGAGGAACAGTGGCCTGGGGGCCAGGGCCCGAGCCCCGGGGAGCTGCACAGGGCACCCCCGATGTCAGACCATAGCCGGTACATTGGGGTGGGGCACACAACCGTGTCGTGTCTGGTGCCAGATGTCCGTGAGGCCAGGGAGGGGGTATGCACCTGTAGGAAAAAAAGCACTTGGGCATGGTTAGGTGCGCATAAGACCATTTATTGTGCTCCCCTGGTCCCGCCCCATATCCCGGTACACCCACCTGCCCTCCCCCCTCCCACACCCTCAGTGGTCCCAGACGCCCCCTCCCCTCCCCAGCCCCTATGCTGCCCTGCCCTTGCCCCGTCCCCTGCTGCCCCTAGGCCGGGCCCTTCCCCTGCCAACAGGGATGGTCGAGGCTACCGAATGCCCCCCCTCGTCCAAGGTGGAGGAGGAGGTGCTGTCAGCCAAAAGGGCCAGGGCCTCTGCCCCCCGATCACTGCCCCCGGGGGGCCCCTGTCCTCCCCCCCATGCACCGCCTGTGGCCATCTTGGGGCCTCGCGGCCCGGCTGCTGGCATCTGAGCTGTGGGGGAACGGGTCTCCGGATCCGCGGTCCCTGATGCTGTTGGGGAGGCGGGGGTGGCGGCGCTGACAGGGCCTGTGGTACGGCCGGTGGGGGTGGAGGGGGCACGGATCCGGGCGCTGGCACGGCACCCAGGCGGGCTGCTGCCATTATGAAGGCACTCAGGGCCCCTGCCTGCAGGAGGAGGAATGTGCCCTGCTCCAGGGAGCGGTCGATTTTCCGACTGAGCACCACGGACCGGCGGTCCTGCCGGTCCGAGTAGGCCTGGAGTGCCGCCAGTTGGTGGTCCATGTCCCGCTTCATCAGCCGCCAGTCCTTCTGCATCTCCGCCAAAAGCGACCAGTCCCTCCCCTCCACCTGTTGCAGGGCCCTCGTTTTTTCCTCCTCCAGCCAGTTGACAGCTTCCAGCATCTCCTCAGTCTGCCGCATGCTGGTGATAACCAGCTCCTGGGCGAGGTCCTCCCAGCACCTGTGCGCTCGCGCTCGGTGGTCCCGCATCCTCTGGGCCGGCGGTAGCAGCAGCCCCCAGCCTCAGCCCTCCCAAGCTTGGTGTGGTTCTGTGGGGCGATATAAGGATCTGTTCATCATGTGGGGTGCCGTTCCCCTGCCCCCCCATCTCCGTGCTCTGGGTGCTCCTTCCCTCCGGGATGGGTACTGCCACTTCCTGTGCGTCTCACTCTGCCCGTGCCCCATCCCAGCCTCCGGGACCGCAGGGGGGTGGGGGGTGGCTGCCATCCCATTCCACCCCCTTTGGCCCCCCTCGCCTTGGGGCCCGTGCGTGTGCCCTGCAGTGCCCTTACCTGCTCCCTCTGTGTCCGTTCCCTCCAAGGCCAGTCGGTCGCTGGGGCTGGTGTCTGCCTTGTCTTCAGGTTGGCATGCTGTGAGGTGCAGGGTAACAGTCTCCTCCTCCCCCTCTACCCCTCGGAGTCCGCTGGGGCGTGCGTGGCCTCGCCGGGGGTTGGGCTGGGGGTGTATCGGGCGTGTGTGCCCAAGGTCCCTGGCATCTCCACCGTGGCTTCCGTGCCCGGTGCCCGGCCTTGCCCGGTGCTCTCCGGCTGCAAGGGGGGGGCGCTCATCCACAGGCTGCTCCTCCCAGGCGCCACCGCCTACCGGGCGCCAAGCCACTATGGAGCCCTTGCGGTGCAGCACCCGGCTCAGCATGTCCGTGTAGGGGGAGGCCCATGTCGCCCACCCAGAGCACCGGTTGTTTTCCATGATGTCCTTATACCCCATCTTTAGCTCCTTTATTTTAGTCCGGCACTGTGTGGGCGTTCGGTCGTATCCGGCCTCCCCCATCTCTGTGGCTATCAGGGTGAACACCTGTTCGTTCCAAGCATTGACAGCCAGCTCGGCCTGCATCTCTGGTGTCGCCCAGATAGCTATGAGGTTGTGGGTATCCTGGAGCCCCCACTGATCCCCCCCCCCGTGGTACCGGAGTCTGGGTGCCATCCCCTCCGCTGCCTCTTCCCCCTCCAGCAGTCGCCGCCGCCTGTCCCACGGCGAATGCACCGCGGCTGGGGTCAATTCCTTCCACCGCGGCTGCGGGTTTCCGTTCAGAAGTTACTTTTCATTCACCCCTGCCATGGTGACCGTTCACCACACTTCTGGACCTCCTCCCGCCCCGACCTCACAAAGTTTGGTTAGCTTCACCCCGGGCCACGTTTGACTGTAGTGAACATCTGGATGCGAGCAAACAGACATGCACGGCGCTTTCACCCCCCCCCGTGTTTGACTGAGGTTGACTGTGGTGGACATTCACCACGTCACTTCTGAAATCACCCCGAGTTGACAGAATTCCACTGTGTCCAAGAATGGTCCTTCTCTCCATGAAGATTTGAAAGCAGAAGTTGCTTTGGCAGTAGTTTTAAGGGGTGGGAGTGGATGTTAGTGCTGTTTGTCATAGGGGTCAACTATGAAGTGACAGCAAAACAAGGGAAGTGTCATCTCATTGTCCAACACCTGGACTGACTCAACCCACTCAAGCAGGAGAAGGGAGGGAATGCCAATATGAGGATGCCCTCTCTTCTCCCGGGCCCCTGAATGTTGGCAAAGTACAGGAAAAGGCAGCGGGTCAGGTAAAGAGTTTACAAATGATTTGCAATCATGCTCTTTCCATTAAAAGTATCAGACGTGGTTCAAAGATGCTTTTTTCAGTTGTGCAATTTGTGTAAGCTTACACCCATACTTATTCCAAGCTGACCTTGCCACAGTGACCACAAGGCTTAATATTTGCAATTCCCTTTTCTGTGGGTTTCCAGCAATGCTTTTTCATCAGTTGCAGCTTGTACAGAATGCAGCATCTTACTGGTTTGGCCAGTCGTGATCATATTATGCCCACCCTGCATTTCTCTGTATTGGTTGCTGTAGAGCAGCAGATTGAATTTAAGATTGTACTGTTGGTTCTAGGGCCATGAAAAGTATTGGCCCTGGCTATATTCAAGAACTGATCCTGGAATCTTGCCCTGGTGTTTCTCTGTGCTCAAATACCAACCACTGTTTGGGCCACTGTGTCTTAAGTTGGAAGGCAATTGTGCCTTTGCTGCGGTAAGGCCCTCAGTATGGAACTCGCTTCCTCCAAATATTCTTCTTTGTTCCTTCCACCTCCTCCTCTTCAAAAAGCACCTTAAGACTTGTTTATTCTCCAGGCACTTTTAAAGAACACATTGCTCATTGCCCTGAATGTAGTTTTTCTATCCCCTTTTAAATGGTTTTTAACCAGATTGCAGATGGATTTTAGTTTGTTTTATTGCATTCTATCATTTAGCAGGGTGGGGTGTGATATAAATAAAAAATTATCATTACTATTACTTGGCACAACAGGCTACACAATGGAAAGCATACAGGAGTTTGGAGTCTGGAAATATAGCATGATGTGTCCTAACATAGGACAGCTAATAGGTCTGATGAAATACAAAGTTTTGCTACAGTATAACAGATAGGAACAACTGGCCAATATACTCTGGTAGACTATTTAGGTTTCTTGTACAGAAACCTAAAGTGTCTTGTTTAGTTTCTTGTTTAGCTGGGTTTTTTATAGAGCTTGTACATTCAAAAGCTTGATAAATATTGTTAGGAAACACCAGCTAAACAATAAAAAGCTTTTACAGAAGCCAATTTAAAAAAACACACAACAAAACTATCCTTTGTAACATCTACAACACTGTAGGGCAGAAATGACAATTTGTGGCAAATGCCTCTGCCGTGTTGCAGAAACTTACCAGGTTTTCATTCCATTCAGTTGTCCATGAATGCTGTTCAGTTGGCACTACTTCTGGTATTTTCAGTACATGCCGGCATGGTCAGCACGCTAGCAGAAGGAGGCAGGCACAACCTCCTTCCCCTCACCGTATTTGATTGGGAGAAGAGTATTTGGAGGCAAGATGGCATGGGGCCAGGGCCCAGAAAAGCGAAGACATCGGGACACAAAAATACCGACAACTCATGGAAGATAACAAAAATTACAGAAGGTACCAGCAAGTCACAAGAAGTGCTAAAAGATTACAGAAGTTGTGAAAAAATCTCCACCTACAATCCCAAAAGCAACCGTTTTACAAAATTTCCCCCAAATTTGAAAATTCTAACAAATATTCACCAATGTTCCCAACAAGATGGGATTTTCTGTCAGTTTAGGAACAGCTGTTTTCAATTCAGCAATACTACAATGAAGAGTACTTGAAAAGTGGACCAAAATCAGGAGCTATCTGGGTCTAATGTAGACTAATGAACAATTTGTCTTTATAAAAACAAAACAAATATGTTAATAATTTAGTAAATGAATTTACAAATTACATGGAGTACAGAAAGGATTAATACTACGAAGGAAATATAATTTAAAAATGAATACATTTTTTCAAAAAATCAAAATGCAATGAAATCTCTTTGAAGTCATTTGTTTACCAGAATGGATAAATCACTAAGCAATATTTTGTATGCAACAATCTGCATCACGAGGAGATTAACTTGTGTAGACAACCTAATAAAGATTTTCTCTGTCTACTTTCTGTGATTCAGAACTATAATTAAAGACCTTTTCTTTTCATTTAAGCATTAAATTTTAAAAAGTATATATTTATTGACTTTTAACTCACCACAAATTAGACCTGTGAGATTACAAAGATTACCAAAAAAAATTGTGTGGTCTCCCTCTTTCTAAGGTTGTGAGGGATAGGCACTTAAACATGAGATGCCCTGGTAGCATTTGAGCTTTGTGCCAAAGGGTAAGACAAGCGCAACAAGAGAATGTTGAAATTTAGCTAGATAACTAAAGCTATGGATGCAAAGGTGCTAGAAAGGACAGCCTTCCGGAAACATAAGAATATAAGATCTAAGCGGCTTAAGTCCTAGCTATGAGCACCTCTTCCCTTATGTGGAACTCCCGCCCAGGAAATCAGGTGACCCTGGACCTCTCCTCCCTTTGACGACAAGGCAAGACCTAGCTGTTCCGCCAGGCTTTTTGGCGCGGGAGATGAGTGAATAGTGGGGGGGGGACTGGGTTAGGGTAGTTGGGGCTGATGTTTTGTTTTTTTTAAAGCCTCCATATGGATTAAACGTTTCTGAAGTATTTTTATTTATTTATTATTATATTTTATTGTATTTATGTACCGTTAGCCGCCTCAAGCTGCTTTGACAGGAGGGTGGGGTATAAATTTGTTTAATTAAATAAATAAATAAATAAATAAATGTACCGTCACGGCCTCTGATATCATCTGAGGATGCCCACCTGCAAGTGCTAACTGCCCATTAAGTTGTTACAACAAGGGTGCCCAAATAGACGTTCTCTGTTGCTGCCCCACAGTTATGGAAATTCCCTCCTATTAGAGGTCTGCCTAAACCCGAGCCTATTCATCTTCCACATGTATGACCTTTTTGTTTGACCAGGCGTTTGGCAGGAGAGAATAGGGCTGGGTGGGTTTGTGTAAAATGGTTCGGGGAGGAGAACAGGTGGGTGGTAGGTGGGGATAAAGTGTGGGGGGTGATTGGGATGTTGAGAGTTTTAAGGGTTTTAAATGTATTTAACTGGATTTTATATTTTTAACCTGTAAGCCGCCCTGAGTCCTTGGAGAAGAGTGGGGTAGAAATGTAAATAAATAAATAAATAAATACACACACACGTGGTGCCATACTGGGTCAGACTAATGGTTCATTAAGCCCAGCATCCTGTCTCCGACAATAGCCCATCTCTTTCTCTTGGAAGAAGTACCCGACAGGTCACAATGGGCAATCCATTCCCTGTTGTTCCAGCCCCCAACAATAAGAAGTTACGTTCCCAAAACCTGCTTGGCTAATAGCCCTTAATGGACCTATCCTCCAAGAACCTATCCAATCCCTTTTTAAAACTAGCTACACTACCGGCCTTGATCACTTCCTCTGGCAGCAAATTCTACAAATTAATTGTGCACTGAGTGAAAAAATACTTTCTCCTAATTGTTTTAAATCTGCTGCCAGTTAATTTCATGAAGTGTCCCCTTGTTCTAATACTGTTAGAGAGAGACCACTCATGATTTTATAAACTTCTATCATATCCCCGCTCAGTCGTCTCTTCTCCAAGCTGAAGAGCCCTAACCTATCCAGCCTCCCCTTTGGGTTTTTGTTGCGATTTTATGCAATTGTATTTATATTTATATTAATTGTTGCTGTGAGCCACCCCGAGCTGCTATGGCAGGAGGGTACGGCTATATAAATCGAAGGAAATAAATAAATAAATAAATGAGCCATTCCATACCCTGGATTATTTTTGTTGCCCTTTTCTAGTTCTACTATGTCTATTTGAAATGAAGTGACCAGAACTGCACACAATACTCTAGGTGCGGTCATACCATCCATCTATATAGGTATATTACAATATTTTCAGTTTTATTCTTCATCCCTTTCCGAATGATTCCTAACATTGTTTGCTTTTTTGACCGCCACCGCACACTGAGCTGAGGATTTCAATGTATTGTCCAAAATGACTTCAAGATACTTTTCCTGAGTGTTGAACTCCCAATTTAAAACCCAGCATTGTATACATATAGTCTGGATTGTTTTTCCCTGTGTGCATCACTTTGCACTTGTCCACATTAAATTTAATCTGCCATTTGGATGCCAAGTCACCTAGTCTCGCAAGATCATCCTGCAATTCTTCACAATCCGCTCAGATTTTAACTACCTTGAATAACGTTGTGTCATCTGCAAATTTGATTACCTCACTCTTTACTCCTTTCACCAAATCGTTAAAATATATTAAACAACACTGGCCCCAGTACAGATCCCTGGAGCACTCCACTAGCCACTTCTCTCCACTGTGAAAACTAAACATTTAGTCCTACTCTTTGTTTCCTATCTTTTAACCAGTTTGCTCTAGAAATTCCTCCAGTCACACTTATTTGTGACAGTTCTTCCCATTTTTCACGTCCAAAGACTCAGTCCAGCGTGGGTATCTCCACAACATCCTCAGCAGTGAAGACCCAAGCAAAGAATTCATTCAGCTTCTCTGCAATGTCCTTATCCTGCCTGAGTGCCCTTTCACCCCCTGGTCGTCTAATGGCCCAACCGACTCTCTAGCAGGCTTCTTGCTTCTGATGCACTTGAAAACATTTTCATTATTATTTTTTGTGTCTTCAGCAAGTCGCTCCTCAAATTCCCTCTTGGCCTGTCTTATTAATGTTTTACATCTAATTTAGCAATGCTTATGCTCTTTCCTATTCTCTTCATTAGGACTAGCTTTCCATTTTTTTGAACGACACCTTTTGGCTCTAATAGCCTCCTTCACCTCCGTATAGAAAGCGCAACCACTGGCAATCATGGGCAAGAGGGTAACATCTTTCTGTGAAATACCATTCACCAGTCACAGAGTGGCTCACATCCGGCCCTCCTATTATTATGAACCAAGGTAGAGCAGGAAGAGAAAAAGAGGGTCAGCTAAATTAGAAGTGTTGGAAAATGGACCTTCAAACAGAAGAATGTAGGAGTTTTACAATTCTCCGATAATCATAAGAGATTAAAGGTTGTGATTGACAATCTCTGCACGAGAGATGCTTCTTGAGGAAGAAGCTTTTCTAAGTAAATTGTAGTGGTGTATGCAAATGCTTTGCTTTCTGCATTATTTCATGAAAAGCAATACTTGGAAATCTACTGAAAATTACTTCAGTGCCATAAATCCTTCACTACTTCACAGATGCTTTTAAAAAAACACAACCTTTTGTGCTTAGAGATCTTTCTGTATCTGTAGTAACTTCATTCTTTGTTCCTATTGTGACTATTATTCTCAACCTATTACTACTAATCTTTTCTTTGTAAATAACCACACCTTTTAAATCCAAAATGGTGTTGTAGGTAGTTGCTTCTGTGGAAGTACACATGCTATCTTTTCATGCGAGTTGATTGTTTCTTTACAGTGGACATATTTCATAACACAGCAATAGGCTTGCCAGATTGCTAGGAGGTACATCTGTAGCAATTTACCAAGCATGTAGCTACTATGAACTGAAACCTTCACTTGATAGATAGCTGTGGGTAGCCACTCCTACATACCAGTTATTATTACTCATGTTAACTTTTTATTTATGCTTAACTTTTTGACTGCCCCTTTCTTTCACAAACAAGCACTTTCACTAAACTCTGCTAAACATCTGACAACTTATTGCATTTTACACATCAACATAGCTGAAAAGACTCTAAACTTAGCGCAACATAAAATTCTTGAATAGTAGCAACTGCATTACCTGCATGTAGTCCAGAAATGTTAGGGGAAGCAAATCATCCAGATGGCCAATATCTTTGGAGAAACGATTTAGGATTCTCCCTATAAAAACATGATTTGAGAGAAATTGTGTGGATTTTTTCAAAAATGCAATGTTTAGTTAGTCATCAAAAATGGAAAAACACATTACAGTTTAGTTTGATAATCTATAAAAAGGTTGACTAAAAAGTGAACAAAATAACACTGACAACATAAAAAGAAGTTTTTTAGGCAAAATAACTACTGAACGCTTCTTTAATATAGATGTATTATTTAAAAAGTTGCAGTGAGGAGATGGTCACTTTTAAACCATCTTATTTTCGGGGCCAGGTTCAAGGTGTTGGTGTTGATTTAGAAGGCCCTTCACGGCCTCGCCCTCCGCGCCACAGAGCGGCTCCTTCGGTCTGCCGGGGCTGCCTTCTTGGAGGTCCCCCGTGTTAAGCGGGGGGCCACGATAGAGAGAGCATTCTCGGTGGCCGGGCCGCGCCTTTGGAATTCCCTCCCGGAGGAAGCTCGCCTGACCTCGAGCCTTTTAACATTCCGGCGAGTTTGTAAAACCTGGCTGTTCGCCCAGACCTTTGGGGAGGGTGGGTTAATGGGTTTTTATCACCCTACCCTTCCTTATTATTTTTTTTGTAAATTTCTGTCCTCCCTGTTTTTGTAAGATTTTTATGATTGTTTTAATATTCTAAAAATTGTTTTAATGGAAATTTGTTAGCCACCCCGAGCTGTTTGCAGGAGGGGCGGGATATAAATATATTAAATAAATTAAATAAATAAATATTTTGCGGATAGCTTAGAAGCAGTAGTGTAGATGGGAAGTAAGTTCCAAAATCCTACCAACATATGCTTAGCTTTGCACACGTCTTATGCGGCTGTTCCTATGCTGGGGTATAATGAGCACACTGGTTCAGTTGATGACACCCTTTCTCCCAAATTCTTCACCATCAACCATGGCCCTGCTCTCACAGTTCTCTTTCCCAATAGGAGAAAAGCCCCTCTGTTGTTGTTACTGGGAATCCCCTATTGATAGAACTAGGAATGAGCCTAAATTCATACCCTGGACCTGATTTTTTGCACCACCCTTGAGGCAGGGGATCCATTAGCAGGGGAGGTATCAGCTGTGCCCTTGTCATGGATGGATCATTACCTCCTCCAGGCCTATCTCCCAGCGTATGTCTGCCCTCGGAGAGATGTGGAACGAGTTTGATTGGTTCACTCCCAGAGAGGTACCGGAATGCTCTAGGGGAGTTACCCTCTGATATTGACGACCAGTCGCTCAATGACCTCATTGCTCTCTGGAACACCTTGCTGACTGAGACCATCAACCGGATGGCTCCTAGGTATCCGCTCCCTAAGCATCAGCACCGCAGGTCCCCTTGGCTCGCTGAGGAACTGTGGCAGCTGAAGCGGGAAGGGCAGTGATTGGAGCGACGGCGGCAACATTCCCATGCTGAAGCCAACAGATTGCATCATAGAGTAAGTTTATAAGCCTAGGCCATGACTGTGAGGGCAGTAAAGGAGTTCTTTGCTGCCCTCATAGCATCTATGAAGTCTCATCCAGCAGAGCTTTTCCAGGTGGTGAGGGGACTGGTTGGTCTGGTCTCCCTCCACCTGGAACTTGAATCTTCCAGTGCCCTCCTGTGACAAACTTGTTGACTATTTCACGGATAAAATGGCTCATACTCACCACGACTTCAACGCCACACTTATTACGGTAGGAGAACCAGAGGTTATAGAAGCCCCGCCTTGTCCAATTTTATGGGATCAGTTTCCATGGGTATCACCCACTGATGCGGGGGATGTTCTTGGGGCTGTCAGAGCCACCTCTTGTGAACTGGACCCGTACCCATCCTGGTTGATTAAGACCAGCCGGAAGACACTGGGGCCATTACTGGCGGGGGTGATCATTGGCTCCCTTCAGAAGGGCAGAGCGTCAAGCTGCCTCAAAGAGGCATTGATGCGGCTTCTGCTCAAAAAGCCATAGATGGCCAGCTATCGGCCAGCCTCAAACCTTCCCTTTTTAGGGAAGGTTACTGAACAGGTTGCGGCTCGGCAGCTGCAGGAGCATCTGGACCATATCGGTTTTCTGGACCCCTCACAGTCCGGCTTTCATCTCGGTTACGGTACTGAGACTGTGCTTATGGCTTTGGTCAATGAACTCCACCGTGAAATGGATCAGGGTCATTCGACCCTGCTGATTCGGTTAGATCTGTTGGCTGCTTCGATACCACTGACCACAAGATATTGGTGACTCACTTGCGGGATTAAGGTGGATTGGGCAGGACTGTTCTTGAATGATTCTGTTCCTTCCTGGCCAGAAGAACTCAGCAAGTGGTGCTTGGGATTTGATGTATTTTTGACAGCCTCTCCATGGGCAGAATGTTTTATGATATATTTATATTTGTATTTATTATTTTATTTATTGTATTTTTATTATTTATTAGCCACCCCAAGCTGCCTTGGCAGGAGGGGCGGGGTATAAATGTATTAAGTAAATAAATAAATTTCAGAAGACAGTGTACATTTCCCCACGCAGAAACTGAGGGAGAATTAATCACTGCTTTGCCCTCAATACCTCGTTACAGCAGTGCTTCCATGAGAAAGTTTAATCACATTCGTAAGTACTTTCAGTAACAGAAACTTGGTACTACTGCATGCCAATTAGTACGGACAATAGCTGCTAGCAACAACTTTTGACATCAGACTGAATTGTGTGCATCTTCTGAAGAGGCCATAACTTGGTCCTTTGTGGGGCTTTCATCAAGTTTATATTTCATGTAAGGCATAAAGTAAGAAAACGTAGTATAACTAAATTAGATTCAAAATGACCTGTTTCAGAAATCAAATTTTAATAAAGCTTTTCTTTTGATGCAATTAACCTTTATTTTTATTCAAAACCTTAACAATGTTGATTTGTATTAAAACTAACAATTTTTAACCTGCTATCAATTAAGCATTTTACAGTTCTATTTTTTTGAGGTCTCTTCGAACAAAATTTCTGTCATAGCATATCATTAAATATTAAAATAAAAATTCCTGCCATCTTTATGTTGGTTATTACCTCTAAATTCACAAGGCTGCTCATTGAGGGTGAAGATCCAACCTTACATAAGGTGCGTATGGAGGAGCATGAGATTGCTTCTTTTTATCTACATATAACTTGTCTTAATTTTTGAAGTGAATGTGTTCATAACAGTAAGGAATATTAGCAACAACAGAAACATTATTCCTTTTTTTTTTTTTAAATGGCTAGCTCACTAAAATTAAAGCGGGAAGCAGCTAAATTTCAAGTTTTCACAAAGTGTTTTCAAGCCATATGCTGGAGATACTTATGTTGATGATATGTAACTTCCAAATAATCTACTGAAGTCCTGAACTTTTATTAGAAGATGGCTTGGCATGATGAATCCTAACATAGGATGAGAACTGATGTTTTGTAGGGTGGGAGTTTTGGTTTCAATTTTAACCAAAACAGTCCAAAAATGGCTGTCTCGTTTTAAAACAGAAGGATCTGAAAATCAGGTCATCTCAAGTTTCAGATCTGTATGTTCCCACTGAAGTCAATGGGGAAATCAAGGAGAAACCTCACCCACCCCCATTCCCCGGGGCCCACTCCCAACCTCAGAGGGTAGGGGTGGGGAGCTGTGTCCCTAACACTCCCATCCCTGGGGCCCCACATTACCCCCAACCCACGGGGCTCTGCACTTCCCACATACCCGTCCAGGTGTGGAACCGGAGGATGGGATGAGTAAAGGCTTCCGGGTCTTGCTGGGCCTCCTCTGCTGCTGGGTGGTAGCAGGAGTCGGCTCTGTTGCCAGGTTGTTGGGCCTTCTCTGCTGCAGGGAGGCACCGAAGGACTGGCTGCCTGCCACCAGAGCTGGCTCTGCAACTTAGCAAGTGAATTGGCCTGGCCACCCAGCAACGGATCCAGCTCCACTTCTGGACAGCTGAGCTTTTTCCCCTACCAGGTGGTAGAGCTGCAGCAGTGGAGGCTTCTTCTTTCTTCTTGGTCCACCAGTCTGGTCCAGGAAACGCTGCTGGAGCAGCAGGGTGGGGTGGGGTGTTACGGATGTGGATCCCCACCCCTACCTTCTGAGACCAGGAGTGGGCCCCGGGGAATGGGGGAGTGGGGATTAGGAATGGTTCACCCGGGTGTGAGGAGAGGGTTTTGGTCCCTGACCTGTGTTTCAGTCCTCAGTTCTCTTTCCCATTGAAATCAATGGAAAGATTTCCCATTGACTTCAATGGGAAAATTTCCCAATTGAAGTCTATGCTAAAATTTCTCTTTGACTTCAATGGAAAAGAGAGCCAAGAACCGAAATGAAGCCACTGACACTTACCAAAAAAACAGGGATCCGAAACCAAAACCAAAATTAGGCCGTGTGTCCTACACCTAATGTTTTTGTAATGCAATATTTTTGTTTTATTTTTCAGGTGTGGTTCACAAAGTTCTTTTGTATGAAGTCAGCATTTACTCAAGTGTACTTTCCAAATGCCTCAAGTAGCAGAACTAGAGTTGGATCTGTTAAGAACCATTTAAAAAATAATAATTTTAAAGGTGAACTGGACAGCAAAACTGAAAGCTAAATTACTCCAACATCTTTTGATGAATGTCTTCGTTAGCCAGGGGAAAAGCACAGAAATAAGCTTTAAATCAACCCTGTAGTCAAGCATACCTGGGGTGAGTATTGGGAATATTCTGAGGTCACACCCACTGCACGTGTCCCAACCTGTGGTAACTCCAACATCTTTTAGGCTCTGGCCATTATACATATAAGCCACCCCAATCTGTCACCCAGAGTCTCTCCAGTTCCACACCTCTGGAAGGGGTAAAGTCTCTACCGATGTCCCCATTGTCCACAGCAATCACAGTCCATCGGGTAATCCTCCCCTGGGGTCCACCAATATCTCCATTCGCTCCCTGTTAGTTTCCATGTCTCAATCACTGCAGTTCTCCATTGGCCTCGCCACTAGCGTCTCGGCGCTCCTCTGGCACTGGTCCACCATTCCGGAGGATACCCGGCATTCTCCTGGACCTCCCACCATAGTTGCGGCTTGAAACACCACAGCTCCAGCTTGACCCAGCTCCACAGTATGTTCGTTGTGGGCACAATCTTCCCTCCATGTTGGTAGCTCGACCTGCTGGGAGCTACTATGAGTTCTTCACTTCCAGCGCCCAGCTTACCTTTCCCTAGGGAGTTCAGGCAGGTGCAGTACTCCTTCCCACCTCGACCTTTCAAGGGAGCTGTTAGGCACACTCCTTCCTCCCACACCCAGGTATGCTTTTTCCCTGTGCAGGCTCACCCCCTTCTAGGCAGATAACTTGGCAGCTGACATTAGGGGTACATGCATTGTCCACCACTGTAACAGGGTCAAGTGTACCTGGAGTGAGTACTGGTCAAGAAGTCACTCTCTGTAGGGGAATCTCCAGCGAACGTGTCTTTGTTTAGTATATACAATGCAAAGTTCATACCCTGTGAGGTCTAAGCCTTCTCAGTCTAAGCCCTCCTGGCTGGGCAAAGTCCCTCCTCAGGCCAGATGAACCTCTCTCACAATCTCTAGTAAACCCCAATACTCTCATTTCTATGGGGCAGGCACAAACCCCTCCTGCAGCCCACCAAACCCTCCAGCTCAGGCAACATCCACAAAGCTGGTTTTGTGGGGAGGAACAGCTCCAGCCTCCTCAAACACTATGGGTGCAGTCATGCAAGACTTGGTGGGAAGGCTACCACACCTTGGGTAGTCTTGATCCACTCTGGGCAGTCAGGCCACGTGATGCAGCATATCATGTGACCGGAGGCCACCAGATATTCCCCCACGCCAAGGAGCTGGCTAGGGATGGGCGAACAGGACGCGGTTCGGATGTTCGGTCGTTTGGTTCAAAACCCGAATTTGGCTTCGATGGGTCAGTTCAGCCGAGTTCGGTTTGGCAGAACTTGGCCAAACATTCAAAAATAGCAAAACCGAAACTAAATCAAAACCGAAACCTAATTTTCAGCCCTGGAAAGACGTTTTTCCTCCCCCCGATCTCATCCAAACACGACCGAACTGTTCGGTCGTTCGAGAGTTCGGTTCGGATGTCCAAACAGACCGAGTTCGGTCCGAACTCTGAACATCCGAACCGCGTTCACCCATCCCTACAGCTGGTTTCTATGTGATACATTCTCAAAAAAGTCCAAGGACGTATTGCATAGGCAAAACAACTTGTGTGGCCAGGCTTTATCTGCCCTGCCGTGCAGCAAGCTCTGCTGTGGAGCTTTGAGCAGCAGGTGTTGTCGCCCACTGAGTGTGGCCATGTCACAACTGGGAGCAGGATCTTATTTGGGCTGGGGGAGAGAGGTAGGACACAGCCAGGCACCCACTCGTGTGGCTGGAATCTCCGACAGCTGCCCAGCCACCTCGCAGAGGGCACTCGTGTTCCCAGCTCCTCACGCTGGCCCTGCAGTGTGGAGACTGCACTTGCCAATCACGGGATCACACGGGGATTGGGCCCCAGCAGCTTGTGTGGCTGCACAACTCCCTCTCTTCTGTGCTCTCAAGCTCTTGGGCTGGCTCAAGCTCAGGTGCGAGGCATTCAAGCATGATCCTAATTCCTGTCAGCATCTGCACCTCAAGTAGCACCTGCTTCACCCTTGTGGGTGCTACCCCTATTAAAGGACAAGTATCCAATTAGACTGTGCTCTGACACACGACCCTATTCTCTCTTTCTGAGATAACCTCTTGTTATTTCAAGGTTTACCAAAGCTATTTCAAAATGTAAATTTTTAGTACATGACAAATACTATAGGGCTGGATTGTGCACAAAAGAGACCTAAAAAGGATCTCATCCAGTGCCCATTACAGAGGAAGCATACCACCTACTCTCGCAGCACCGTGTCTGCCTCGCAAGGCAATCCTCAGGATCAGACTTCACAAAGGGAACAAGTAACCCCAAAGAGGTTGGGAGAAGGGTAGATGAAGACACAACATCCCCTTTTCAACCCTGTGGTGCTCTCCCAAAAAGTTAACCGATAACAGTTCTATATTACCAGTTCTGCTGTGTCGCAAGTAATACAGACTTACCATAGGTGAGGAAGGGCACAATAGGATCGCAGAACACCTGCACTATATAGAGGCACAGGGCTTCCAGACTTAGATCCTACAAAATCTTGGTATTCCCAAACTTTGAGGTGATCTCCATTTTGTTTAAAGCTTCAGCTGAAAGAGTGAACCTAATAAGGCATAGGCAATTTGCAAAGGCATGCAAAAGACAATTCGGCTCTATATTTCTGGTAGTCATGATATCTTATTCCATGATCTTTAGAGAACCAAATGGCACCAAGGGGATTTCACAGGACAAAAATAAACATTAAAGCTTATTTCTCTGCAGACTGCCCATTGGCTTATTAAGCAGGGACATACATGCAGCACAGAAACCTGGTCTTGACTGTGTCATCTGTAATACAGACAACATTTACAGCAGAATAAAGTTAGTTTGTTTCTCAGGGACAATCCCTTAATAGATAGCATTTTACCGTAAGGTAGAAGTACTTCCAGAATGGTTACTTCCACACACATATTACAGTGCAGTTTGGTGTTAACCCTGGAAGAACACATACACTATATCCCATGACTCCATGAGCTGGAATGTTCATCCAAACTGGAGAAGTCAATGTGGTTAAACTAATTTACTATGTTAGAATAACTTTATACTTCTTTAGGGCTGGAGAGCAGAGACAAATTAGTAATGAGATGCTCAGATACAACTGTCACAAAGCAGTTTCTCTCTTTGAAATTTCAATCCTGACAACATCTTAAGTCTTGTGTTCAGTTTTCTCACAAGATTCTATTGCATTCTACAAGTGAAAGTTACTGTGGGAGTTCCGAACAGTGTTTTGTTTTTTACAACTTTAGAAGCTTGTTACTTACCCCTATCCTAAACTCACCCTCTAATATCATATCTTAATAAAGAATGGCTTGGCTCTTAAACCCCAAACAAACAAAAAATAAAACAAAATAACTTTACATAAAAACTGCATAAAGGACTACATACATTTATTATGACATTCACAAACTAATACCAAAATATTTTCATATATGCTAACTCCTTTTGGCTCAAGCTCTGACAGATCACACAGCCAAGCTAAAATAAACCTAGCTCAAAATGTACTAAAAACTTGTGTCCTGATTATCTAATATTCTCTTCTTTTTTTTTTTAAAGCGGGGGGGGGGGGGGGGGGGGGGAAGCCTACTTAGCTCTTATGGGAAATCAAGCTGCTAGTCAATTGCCAAATTATCGTTTTGGCGACTGCCTTGTAAAATTGTTAAGTACAGAGGTGCTTCTAAAGAATGTTTTGACAGAGCTGCTAACAGAAAGACAGGAGTTACTAAAATGCGAAAACATCTTTTAATCTGCCTAATTCTCATTCAAATGTAAAAACAGTAATTTTGAAAAAGACAACTAAAAATACTGCTGAGAACAGAATTAGCGTATGAACGTGACACCACTCAAAAGCAATAGGACCTCCAACAATACACCCTATAAAAAACGGACCAATTTAAAAATCCTGGAGGAGAATTAACTCCCAAATTGTTGCATTTGGGGCGACAAACACAACAATAATTGAAAAAAAAGTATCAATTAAGTAAAACAGTAGACCAGGTCCTCTTCATACTTTCACTGCTTAATGTTGGTTCAAGTTACAGGCTGCTTCTACATGAAGATAATTTATCCCAGGATTAGTTGTAATTCTGGCATGACATCCCAGGTTTGTCAATCCGGCATAACTGTCTACATGATCGTTTTCAGGGATAAGCACTAGCCCAGAATGACAATGTAGATGCTTATATCAGTATAAATGTCACAAGAACTGCATCAATCCCATGGTGCAGCACAGTTGCATTTCAGCACCTTGGGGAACTTCGACCAAGAGGAGAATGCTTCTGCTACCGCATTGGTCTTGTCATTAATTGTCTGGGATGTAAATTTTCAGAGGGGATTCTGTATTTGTGTAGGTCTTCCGCTCTGATTTCTGGGAATACAACAGATTGGTGGGGATGACAGCACCCTTGGAGATAGTGGACACATCGTCTGCCCCCTCCATTTCCAGTTGCCCCCCTACCCCGCCCTGGCCAATCTGAAGATTTGTGAGAGACCCTAAAGAGAGGGGCAGTATCCCCTGGTCCTGGGTGCCTCTCCTGGCTGCTGTGTGGGCAGCTGTGAGCCCCTCTCCTCCCAATGTTCTTGCTATGCCTTTGTCACTTGCTATCATGGGTCCCTGGAGCAGATGGGTGTGATGGATTCCCTCCACTGCAGGTCAGAGTGGATTAGAAGGCAGCATGTGTAGCATTTTGTCACAGCCTTCTCCCTGTTGTAAATTCCTACCAGTGACATTTTGCCAATAAACTGCAGAATACCATAGAGACGTTGGGTAAAAGGGAGGTAAACTCTACCTGCAGTTCTCTATGGTGGGGGGGGGTGTTTTAGGCTGGGATAGCAGTGTACATGAGCACTATTCCTATATTAAAAATAAAAACTCAAAAATCAGGTTGGTCACTTCATGGATAAAAACAGGAAGCAGGAATTATTTATACTGAGATGTCTGTCCACACGAACAATTAATCCCTGAATTAGAGAGGTTTATTCAGGGATAATGCACGTGTAGAAGGAACCACTGTTACAAGTTAGTATTAGGGCCTGATGCACTCTGCATAAAAGTATCCAAGTTCTGCAACTTGGATTCTGAAATTCTAGCATAAAACCAACGTTCTGTGAACAAAAATAAAGTGTGGAAAATATGCACATTTTTAAAAAGCAAATAAGTTTTACAGCATGCCATTTCCATCAGTTTTGGACATCTGGTTGTTGTTTTTTTGTTTTTTTAAAAGAACCACATACACACACAAATCCACCACAAAAGGGACACCCCCCCTAGCCCTAAGTGGGGGGGTGAGTTTGTGACTGCCCTACCCCGAACAGGGTGCCGGGCGGGAAGGGGGCAGGGGTTCCCTTTGCCCTCCCCCGCCTGCCTATTGAACGACGGCACCGGGGAGCCAACAGGGGGGAGAGGAGGGGCACCTGGGTGGGCGTAGAAAGGTATATTTACCTGTCCAGGCCAGGTGCCTCCTCCTCTCTGCAATCCCAGCGGCCGCTCGCGAAGGCTTTGAGTTTGGTTGCTGAAAGCAAAGGTCAGGAATCCCACGTGGAGTATTTCACTTTAGGTCAGGAATCCCACGTGGAGCATTTCACTTTAGGTCAGGAATCCCACGTGGAGCATTTCACTTTAGGAAATCATTCACCGGGTGGGGATTTGAAATTTGGAGCTCCGGTTTAAGTTTAGAGGCCCCAGGAAGGAGGCGGGAGTTCCCCCAGGGGCTTTCCGGGGAGCACCGCCGCTCTGCTGGGCGGCGGCGGCGGCAGTTTAAAGGCCACGGTAGGGGGCTGGAGTTCGGTTTAATTTTAAGTTTAAAGGCCCCGGCAGGGGGCGGGATTTCCCCACGTGGCACTCAGTTGGAGTAAGCTCCGGTAGGGGCGGGGGGGAAACCCCACATGGAAAGTCCCGGTAGGGGCCGGGAGTTGGAATAAGCCCCGGTAGGGGCTGGGAGTTCCCCCACGTGGAAATCCACCACAAAATACTATACACTTTTCTGAACAAGTCAGAGAGCTTTGTGCAGTGTTTTTCCCTCCAATGGGGGCGATGGGCTGCCTCCTTTCACCAACTGTGGCAGGTGACTCTAGAACTCCAGAACATTTGTGAGCAGTTACCAGTGCCAGGATCCTACTGGCAAACATACAACATTCCACCTTCAGGCTGCAATTATGTAATAATGCTAGTTCTTACAGCATGGGACTTAGACAACAGAAAAGGAAAATCTTTGAGATAAGAAAGGATATTCAGACTTTTTCCAAGAAGGATTCCACAGTTCCTTTCAATATTCATAAACAAGAATTTGCCCATTTCCACATACCCCCCCAGACACAAAAGGTTATTGTGCATGTGTCATCCAAACAGGGCAGGACTTGTACACCTGAGTTACCAAAGGACATTTTCTCTAGTCCTCTGAAGCTTTCCTGTTCTATTCCCATCTGTAGATCTTGTCTTCGTACTCTTTAAGAGACTAGCAAATTGTTGGGCATGTTCTGTTATGTGCATCTGGTCTTTGATATTCTTCAAGAAGCAATATATGCATTCCTGTAGCATATATATATCACTAAAAGCCCTAATTTACAAATTCACCTACAATTTAGCTTTCCGATTTATCTATCTAGATTTAACCCAGAAACCATAATTTGTGCACCCATTGCTTCATGTAGTGTTTTAACTTACCTTCTGACTTTAAAAAAATTGCACTTGCCAGGTCTTGGAGTACATATGACCCCTATGGGAAAAACCCATTATAGGTGGGGTCTATTTTATCCCCAAAACATAGTCTGTGTCCCAAAACCTTCAAACAAAGTCCTGGGAGCACACACACACACACAGAAACACATGAAAGAGTCTGTTTTATGGGGATTGTTTTCACTCCCCAAATTCGCCCCAAGTGCAAATTCTCTCCTGCAAATTACTGGCTGTGCCTTAGAGGGTGAAAACAGACATGACGCTAACCACCCTTGGTGGTTATTTATGCATGTTGCAGGGCTGTATTGGTGCCCTGTACAGCCCTGCAACATGCATAAATAATCACCAAGGGTGGTTCAAGGGTGGTTAGCATCATGTCTGTTTTCACCCATAGTCTAGCTTTACTAAGGACAGTGGAGTACACTTAGCACCTTTATAGCCTGCTATTTGCATTTCTTTTGTTGTTGCCTAGGATGCTTCAGGGCTTGTTTGCATTTCTTTGTTTGCCTAAGATTCTTGTCTCCACAAACTGACCCCAGAAGGGAAACTTAAAACTTGGCTGAAGAAATGAAATCTAACATTCCCTGAACAGCTGAGAAATGACACAGAAAAGGTTTGTGTAAAACCAAATAGGAAAACTCCATTGACACCTTGTGTGCGTTTGCACACTGGCACTTTTTTGGTCACTGGAGAAAAACGATAAGAGATATCTGGCTGAAATCTGAGTATGTTATGGCCAGAGGTACCAGGGACAATGTGCTGCAAGCTCAAAGTTGTAGACCCAATATTTAGCATATTTTCATGTTTTTATTTTAGCCATGATACAAAGGCACAAAATAATAGCACTGAAGGGGGTTAATTTTCATTGCTGCTGCCAGTCTGAAGTGGCCTTGAGTTTCATGTCCCCTTGCTATCTGAATGGTCCTTGAAAACTGTTTATTTTGGTTTATTTTAAGCTGGGGTCCATTTGACCCCTATTGAAATGCATTGGCTTGGGGTCCATTTGACCCCAATAGGCAAACTCTATGGAACCTGGAGTCCGTTTGAAAAATGCCACTTTTTTGTTTATAGGAGACAAATGGTAAGAGATATTAGGCTGAAATTTTAGTATGTTATGTCCAGAGGTGCTGGTGACAATGTCCTACACCCTCAAACTTGAAGAACTACTAATTAACATAGTTTAATGTTTTTTGTGCTCGGTGGGGTCAGTCTGACCCCAAGATCGAAGGTAAACAGAGCCAAAAATGTAGATTCTTTAAAAACTAATGTGCAAAACAATGAGGTGCATAAAATATACCGAAAAATTACTAAAATAAAATTATCTTGCTTCAGTACAGTAAACTTTTAGTGTTTCAGAGTTGTATGAGCACTTGAACCTGCAAACAACATATGCTAGTTTGGGTATTTTGAAACTTTCCAGTTCTTTGTGTAATGTCTGTAGCTGCAGCCAGGAATGCACTCACCAACAGTTCCATGTATGTTACTACACTAAATAACTTAATCAGAACACACACTGTTCTTAGATTTCTTCTGAAGTAATTAAATAACTATTCAATGCCAATTAATCAGAGTTAAATAAGGGTCTGTCAGCAAAGTGCTATGTACACATTTGAGACTGTTTAATGGTCAAATACTTGGTGGTATCTAAGTCAAACAATGATTCATTAAACCTCCCTCGCTAAACAATGGCAATGCTAAACTTGAAGTGAAAGAATAATAATGCTTTTGTTCTGCTTGAAAGAGACATCAAACTTCAATGTGCGATATTCTTTTCTTACTAACTCTGTAAACTGTTTTAATTGCATGAATCAGAATGTGTTCAGGTGCTCTGTACCCCCTTTTGCTTATGCAGGTGTTTTGTTGGTGCTTTGGAGTAGATGTTCAAATCTTTTCATCCAACTAATGAAAACACTTGACAATGTACCACACCTATTTTAAACGTTTATTCATACTTAAAGTGGAAAGAAATAAAATCCAAGCTGAAACAGGATTTATAATTTAAATGAGAACACTAATTATTTATATTTATTATTATTATTATTATTATTTATTTCATCATTTTTATACCATCCCCTCCTGCCAAATGGCAGCTCGGGGTGGTGGACACAACACAATAAAAATATAAAATAAATATATAAAATTATATAATAAAAATTAACAACCACAAGAGGCCCAAACAAATCCTAAAAAAACCCTAACTTAAAACCCCCCCTCACAAATGCCTGGTGAAACAGTCAGGTCTTACAATGTCTATGGAAGGAGGGGAGATCTGCAGTGGCCACCGAGAACGCCCACTCAAACGTCGCCATCCGGGAAACCCAGTGGACCTCCAGGTGGGCGGCCCTGGCCAAACACAGGTGCCAAAGAATTACTCTTCTTTCCAAGTAGTAGTTCAAAACCTGCACCAGTAACTTCCAAGTGGCGCCATTAGTATTTATTATCACTGGCACCAATGGACTAGAAATCTTTTTGTTCCGTGCTTTTTATGAGCCTAGTTCATTTGCTGACCAAATGCATTTATTCCCATATTCTCTTTCAATGAACAAAAATTGAGCTGGATTGATTTTATAATCCATATAAAGCCGTATATTTGCTTCACCTACAATTTGAGCTTTCAGATTTATCTATCTAGATTTATCCTACCAACCACAATGATTCAAATAAGATGTGCACCCATTACTTCATGTAGCATTTAACAGAGCCAAAAATGTAGGTTCTAAAAAAAAAAGACTATGTAAAGCAATGAGATAAATAAAATATACTGAAAAATTACTAAAAAAATTCTCTTGCTTCAGTACAGTAATTCTTTAGTGTTTCAGAGTTGTATGAGTGCTTGAATCAGCAAAGAACTTATGCTAGTTTGGGTATTTTATTTATTTATTTTATATAAAATTTATATCCCGCCCCTGCTGCCTACAGGGCAGCACGGGGCGGCGAACAACAATAATCAATAAAGCAATAACATTTTTAAAATGCAATATGCGGGGAAAAGAAACACACACACACACCCGTTTTGAAACTTTCCAGTTCTTTATGTAATGTCTGTAGCTGCAGCTGGGAATGCACTCACAACTGCACATTGCAGACTCAACTCTGCACCTCCAGTGCTACCCCACAGGGGTACCGACTTGCAATTTTAGAGGTTTCTAAAAGCCTAAAATCATGCACTTGTGATAAAATTGAAAGAAATTTAAACTTCTGTTGTAGGTTTTTCTCAACAAAAAAATATTATAACCCTCATGGTTGCAAAGTAAAAACAAAACCTTGAAAACAAGCTTGCAGTGCTTGCCCTACTCATTTTACCAGAAGGCAAATAAAAAGAACCCAAACCTTATTTTTTTTAAATTTCATGGTTTCAATTTCATATTGGTGATTCTCTCTGATCTGCTGGCTCATTTCTCTCCACAGAGAAAAGCTTGTATCTAAAAACAGGTGTGACTTTGGCTTTCTGTGGCCCTCTCCACCACGTGTAAACACGTGCAGCCAGATGCTGGCCCTGGATTGGCCCAGGGTGTATTGGCAACTAGCCCAGGCTGTGACCTACGGACAACCCGAGCTGCGTTGCAGGAGGGGGCGGGATACAAATCTATAAAATAAATAAAACTTTGAGGTCAACAGTCTGGCCCAAGGGTCGCCCATGTGGGCCAAAGCAGGTTAGTGCATATGTTTTGGCGCAGTATAACCACCCTTGTCCGGGGGTCACAATGGCCTGCCACCATGGCTGACCATCATGGCAGGGCACTGAGAGGAGGGTGTGGGCAAGGCTGGTCGTCGGCACGTTTGTTGTGCTCCTGGCCCTACCTGGGTCATGCTGGTGGTAGGACGTTTCCCCAGCTGCAGGCACATCAGTTTGGTGCCCCGAACCAATCGGGGTCATGTTTTCCACCCTGGGGAGCCATCCTGCTGGCTGCATATCTGTTTTTATCTTTTTTCCTCACAAGTCCTCCCATTTAGAGAGCTAGATAAACCTTATTTATTTATTATACAATTTTATACCCCGCCCCTTCTGCAAAACAGCTTGGGGCGGCTTACGATTTAAAACAAAAATATAAGGGGGGATTAGGGGCAGTAGGGGGAGAGCACGAGGTGATGGAGGCCCCGTCCGGTCCAGCTTTGTGGGGGGAGTTTCAAGAAGTGACGCCGGCCAATTCGGCGGTTGTCTTGGGGTCTGAGGGCGCCACCTGTTGCGAACTCGATCCATGCCCGTCCTGGCTGGTGAAAGTCTCCAGGAAGACGTTGGGAATGGTGCTGGCGAGGGTAGTGAACACGTCCTTGCAGCAGGGAAGGTTGTCGCCCTGCCTCAAGGAGGCTGTGGTGCGCCCCCTATTGAAGAAACCATCTTTGGACGTGGATGCACTCGCCAGTTGCCGACCTGTCTCTAACCTTCCCTTTTTAGGGAAGGTTATTGAGCGGGCGGTGGCACTCCAGCTCCAGGTGCATCTGGATAGCATCGGTTTCCTGGACCCGTTTCAATCTGGGTTCCGCCCCGGCTATGGCACTGAGATGGCGTTGGTGGCCTTGGTCGATGACCTCCGCCAGGAGATGGATGCAGGATGTTCAACATTTCTCATCCTGCTGGATCTCTCGGCCGCTTTTGATACCGTAGACCACGGGCTGCTTTTGAGATGGCTGCGTGACCTGGGGGGCCTGGATGGGACTGTTCTTGAGTTGTTCCATTCATTCCTCTTGGGGAGAAGCCAGCGGGTGGTGTTGGGGGATGAGACATCTTGCCCCCGTGCTTTATCATGCGGCATTCCACAGGGTTCTATTCTGTCTCCATTATTATTTAACGTAAATATGCAGCCCTTGGGGGAGGTCGTGAGAGGGTTCGGGGTGCGGTGTCACCAATACGCTGATGATACTCAGCTGTACTTCTCTTTTTCAACTGACCCAGACCCTGCTGTCTCGTTGCTATCCCAGTGTTTGAAGGCTGTGGCGGAATGGATGTGGCAGAGCAGACTGAAGCTCAACCCCGACAAGACGGAGGTGATGTTGGTGGGGAGAGCGAGGGAGGTAGTGGCCCCGATTGGAGGGGTTCGCCCTCCTATAGCTCAGCAGGTCTGGAGTCTGAGGGTGATATTGGACGCGGATCTCCGCCTGGAGCGGCAGGTGGAGGAAGTGGCAAAGGCTGCTTTCCGCCAGTTGCATGTGGTGCGGAGGCTGCGGCTGTTCTTCTCCGGCCCGGACCTGGCCACCCTCATCCATGCCTTCGTCACCTCGAGGTTGGACTACTGCAACGCGCTCTACATGGGGCTTCCCTTGTTCCTGGTTCGGAGGCTGCAGCTAGTGCAGAATGCGGCAGCCCGCCTCCTTTCGGGGACGGGTCGTCGGGAGCACATTACACCTGTGCTCCGGACTCTGCACTGGTTGCCAATAGCGTGCTGAGCTAGGTTCAAGGTTTTGGTGTTGCTCTATAGGGCCCTTCACGGTCTGGGCCCCTCGTACCTCAGGGACCGTCTTGTCCTCCACTCCCCAGAGCGGCTCCTTTGGTCTGCCAGGGGTGCCTTCCTGGAGGTCCCTCGGGTAAAGCTGGGGGACCACAATGGAGAGGGCATTCTCGGTGGCCGCGCCGTGCTTCTAGAACTCCCTTCCGGAGGAAGCTCGCCTGGCCCCAAGCCTGCTGACATTCCGGCGAAGCTGTAAAACCTGGCTGTTCGCCCAGGCCTTTGGGGAGGGGGGGTTTAGAGGGTTTTTATCTCCCCTACCCTATTTATTGTTTATGTTTAATTGTTTCCCGGGCCCTATTTTAATATTGAACTGTATTTTGAAGTATTTTAAATTGTTTTATATATTTTTATATGTATATTTGTTACTGTTGGAAGCCGTCCCGAGCTGTTCTCAGAAGGGGTGGGGTATAAATTTAGAAAAGAAATAAATTAAATAAATAAAACTTATAAAATACAAATATAAAACCACTTTAAGGGGGAAGCCACAGAAATATAAACATAAAACGAAAAACCTCCCACCCTAGACCTCAAAACCATCCCACCCAACCTGTCTCACTTGCCAAAAGTCTGACAGAGAGCCAGATCTTACAAGATCATCTAAAAGAGGGGAGAACCGGGGCCAATCGTGCCTCCACTGGGAGGGAGTTCCACAGCCTTGGTGCGGCCACCGAGAACACCCTCTCCAT
Organism: Sphenodon punctatus; assembly: GCA_003113815.1. Lineage (NCBI taxonomy): Eukaryota > Metazoa > Chordata > Lepidosauria > Sphenodontia > Sphenodontidae > Sphenodon > Sphenodon punctatus. The sequence continues at coordinate 8,302,409 of QEPC01001394.1, forward strand.
AGCAGCCCCCGGGACACCCGAGGGACTTTGAGAAAGGCGCCCCTGGTTGACCACAGGGGCTGATCCAAAGACCTGGGGGTGAGGCGGTCTTGCAGGTAGATGGCGCCCAGGCAATGTAGGGCTTTAAAGATAAGCACCAGCACTTTGAATCAGGCCCAGAAGACTATAGGCAGCCAGTGCAGAGAACAGAGCACCGGTGTAATAGTCTCCCAGTGGCCCATCCCTATAAGCAGGCAGGCCGCCACATTCTGCACTAGCTGCAGTTTCCGAACCGTCACCACGTGTAGTTCCACGTAGAGCGCATTACAATAGTCACATCTTGAGGTGATGTAAGCATGGATGATAGTGGTCAGGCCAGAATCCGAGACATACAGCTTAAGCCGTCACACCAGATGAAATTGGTAAAATGCGCTCCTTACCACACCCCCCACCAGCACATCCAGATGGAGCTGGGAATCGAGGAGCACTCCCAGACACTGAACCTGGAGAACCAGCTGGGGGCAAACCCCATCAATGATGGGGGACGCCACACCCAACACCTTCGCCACTAACATCATCTTTTCGAGATTCAGCCTCAGTCGGCTCGCCCTCATCCAATTCCCCACAGCTGCCAGACACTGGGTAAGCACCGAGACTGCCGGGTCTGGAAATTAATTAAAGTTTTTAGACGTACCACAGAATTTTTCTTTAATACATACACTATTAATGCAATATGGGATTCACTGGTAATCTGAACAGGATTATACAAATAAATCTTTAAAATACCATGTTAAATGCATGTGGAAGTCTAGTTTTGTTCTGACTATGCTACAGCCAGTCCCACCCATCTCTTTGGCATAATTTCAAGTGTGATGTAAAACGTTGAACTATTGTTCCAGTGACCTCATACTTGTTGAAGGAAGAGTAACAAAACCCACATTCCTACAAGTCAATTAAACTACACTGAAAACACAAGATGTCTGGGGATCTTGTATATGTAGACTTCAACATGCTATGGTTAAGCACATACAAATATTTTCATTGGCCTTGTGCTTAATGTTATACATGTGCTTAAGTGTACTGCTGAGTCAAGGCTTCAGAGTTCTGTCTTAAAAGTTGTTGAGTACTCAAAAGCCTGCTCCAGTGAGACATTTAAGCAAGTGCCTAACTTTAATCATTCAAGTATTTCTATCAAAATCAATCAGCTACTGAGATGCTTAAATTGGTGGCACTGGCAAACATGACAGTAAAAATGACAGAACTACTTGGTCATGTCTGTTAACACCCACAGCGGATGGCATATGGCCAGCAGACAGCTACTCTGTTCCACAAATTTGGGAGGAAAATTCACCTCTGAAGTTAATGCTGACAATGGGGCTGATGTCAAGCCCTGTGGTTGAGCGCGCACGGCACACATGATGCATGCGTGTAACCCTATGCACAACCCACATGCACCCCTGTTATGGGGGCTGTAGCGCGTGCACAAACTGCATGGAAATCAAGCAGAACTCACATGCACCTAAGCCAGGTGCATGAGAGTTCTGGATCACACCCAATGTCCAGATGAGAGACATTAGAAGCAAAGAAACAAGGGCATGCAGGAGCAGTAAATGTTAGTATACTCTTAAACAATATTCATGCAAGAGTACAGTATTTGGTTGCATAAGAAAGAAATTAGTTTTGATACAAACTTACAAGAAGAGAAAATTACTCTGTGTATACCCCACCCCACACTTTAACCATCTTAAAATGAGACGCTATATAAGTTTTATATAATACATAGAAAGTAGACACAATATGCAAGGGAAGACAAAAAAGCAACAACTATTCAGATCTAAACTTCTACAGATGACATGCTCCACATGACAACAAAGAAATATCCACATTGCAGAACCAACTAATAGTTTGTACGCTAGTGGTGTCCTTGCACAGCAGGACAACTATAACATTTGGGGAGTATTCTGACATCAGGAAAACATCAACATTAAGAGCATTAAGTGTTTTTTCCTCATGCTGCTGTGCTAATGGGGCACACCAATAACATTACTGCCTGTGTATGTTAAACTATGACATATAATAATGGGATAAAAATAAAGTCAGACTGTGCAATAAAACAATTTTTATTGCACCTATAAGCAGTTTTACAGTTTACCAAAGCAGGGACAAGGAAGAGGATTTGTCCATATAAAATACTGGTAGGGAGCCCATATTACCGTAACCTACTGAAGTTAAACCTCAGTACAATCATTAAATCAACACAATCATTAAAAATGGACCAATGTCCGAGAAAAGAATATGTTTCAGAAAGGAATTTCTCTTTAGAGAAATCGGAAAATCTTTCCTGGATAGTTGGCAATTACTGATCTATTCTGACTTCTCTTCCATGTTCTTACAAAGAAATGTCTATAGGCCTCTTATCTTTTTTTATATATGCAGCTAGCACGACATTCCATGCACACTGCCATTCGGCATTGCTGGCTCCCCCACGGGGATCCTATAAATACAAGTAAGAAAATCTGCTTCTCCTCCTCCCCCACCTGAAACTGACAGAAATATTATCGTTTCCTTAGACTTTTGCAAATGGACACAGTGGTGCTGGGCAGAAACGTGCTGAGATCCTAATATCCCATTTATCTAAGCTATCAGCATGTAACAGTCAGGTGTGGTGCTTGCTACCAAAATTAACTTACTACTTGAAAAAGGCTTCTTATGCCAAGGCTAGGAAAGGTTGGGGTGAAATATTAAAATTTTAAGAAAATATAAATACCATGTGTGGTTGATCTAATTTTCAACAAAGGAATATCCACATTGCAAAACCAAGTGATAGCTTTTATGCTAGTGCTGTCCTTACACAGCAGGACAACTATAACATTTGGGGAGTATTTGGACATTACTGCCATGCTTATTGGATGACAATTCTTTGCAGAAAGTATCTGCTATGAATTATTGTTCCCAAACTGAACTAATGTTGCTCCCTGACCTTCTAATTTAAAATAGTACAATGTGGTATTTCCATAAGCTTCTAGTAAAACTCAGCCATGTACTGAACTCCAGCAAAAAGCCCATGCAACACTCAGTGCCCAGCAGGACCTTTATTTTGAGTCAGAGGGTGCAGCCACACGAGACAGGCAGGGGAGGCTACTATGCCTGGGGTAGCCTTGCCCCTCCCTGGACACTAGGCCATGTGCCCATCAGGTGTTCCCCTGCCCGAGGGCAGACTGAACAGTTGGCTGCTACGCAACATGTCCTCAGGAAAATTTTGAGGATGCGTCCCGAAGCAGCCTTACCCCATGTGGGGTAAAGCTGCCCAGGGCAAGCCAACTCACGTGACTGGGCTCCTTCTGCCCAACTGCGCAAGCTCCATGGCAGCCTGTGAGCAGCGGGTACTGTCACCTGTCATGTACCAATACATCATGGTCAGGAGTGGGATTTTGGTCAGGCTGCAAGAGGGCTGGGAGCCCACTCATATGGCCAGCGCTGTGGCCCGCCCTGGCTGTGATGCAGCACCAACAGGGGCCAGCCCACCCAGCTTTCCCATGACAGTCTGCCCAGCTCCCTGCGCTTGCCCTGCAGTGTGGCAATGGTGACTGCCTGCTATGCAGGGATCAAGCCCTGGCAGTCCCTCTGGCTGCATCCTAAGAGTGGCAACACATAACAACATCTCTGGGGCAGTCCATCCTGTAGTCGCACCGGCTATCTGGATCCTTCGCAGTCCAGCTTTCTTCCGGGCTATGGCACTGAGACTGCACTCGTGACTTTGGTCAACGGCCTCCATCACGAATTGGACCAGAGTCGTTCAACCTTGCTAATTCTGTTAGATATGTCAGCTGCTTTTGATCCCATTGACTATGAGATGTTGGTGACTTGCCTGCGGGACCGAGTCGGGTGGGCGGGATTGTTCTTGAGTGGTTCTGCTCTTTCCTAGCCGGAAGAACTCAATGTGTGGTGCTCGGGGATTGTTCTTCGTCACTCCAAGACCTCACGTGTGGTGTCCTGCAAGGTTCCATATTGTCCCCTCTCCTGCTCAACGTGTATGCGCAGCCGCACAGGCAAGTCGTGAAAAGGTATGTGGTGCGGTGTCATCAATATGCTGATGACACCCAACTCTACCTCTCTTTTTCATCCAAACCAGACCCAGCAGTCTCAGTGCTTATCCGGTGTCTGGTGGCTATAAGGAACCTGATGAGAGGGAGCTGCCTGAAGTTGAATGCCGACAAAACAGAGGTGAGGTTGGTGGGTAAGGTGGCGGATGTGATGGCCGCCATCATTGACGGGGTTTGCCCTCTGCTGGTTCCCCAGGTTCACAGTCTGGGCATGCTCCATGACCTGCAGCTCCGCATGGATCTGCAGATGTGGTTGGTGGTGAGGAGTGTATTTCATCAATTACACCTGGTATGTCTGTTTCAGACGTATGTTTCAGATAGCGATCTGGCCACAATGATCCATGCTTTCATTACCTCAAGATTGGACTATTGGACCCATGGTGACGGTCTGGAGACTGCAGCTAGTGCAGAATGCAGTGGCCCGTCTCCTTATGGGGTTGGACTGCCGTGAGCACATTACACCGGTGCTCCTGGCTCTGCACTGACTGCTTATAGTCTTCTGGGCCTGATTCCAGGTGTTGGTGTTAACCTATAAAGCCCTATATGGCCTTTGCCCAACTTACCTAGAGGATCACCTCACTCTCCGTGCTCTGGAGCAACCCCCTTCCGACACCTGGGGGGCACTCTCCTTGAGGTCCCCTATGTGGCCCAGGGGGCCACTATGGAGAGGGCATTCTCAGTAACCGCACCTCGACTGTGGAATTCCCTCCCGGCACAGGCCCATATGGTTCCGGACCTCCCTTCCTTCCAGCATATGACTAACACATGGCTGTTCCACCAGGCGTTTGGCGGGGGAGATGGGCTTTAGGGTGGGGGGGAGATTATTTTTTTACTTCCACTTTTATTGTGTTGTTTTAGCTGTCTGGAGCAGAAGGGGTGGGGTAATAAAACTTGCTAAATAAATAAATAAAGTATTGTGTTGCTGCTTCTGTTAGAACAGCTACTCAACAGAAGGGGCAATGGAAGGGGCAAAGAAGAGGTGGTGGTGGCAGGAGGGTCTTCCGGAATCCTGTTGTCAACTCAGTTGCTCCTGATGAGTGTTCCACCCTGCCAGAGCTTGCAGGTTGAATTCTGGCTGGACAACATGGGGCCCTTGATCCCTGATCCACTGTGCTTCACCTCACCCCACTGTGTGTTTGTGGTGTATAATTAAATGTTTATGATACATATGGAAATATTTATTGATTTAAAATAAAAATGAAAAGTTATTTGCAAATCAAAATTCAAAGCCTATTTCAAGTCTAAGTCTATACAGCTAGTTTACACATACTGAAGAGCAAAGTATGTGCATTTGTTGGCAAGGATGTACTAATGATATTTAAAAGGATTTGTTTGTTAAGGTGGTATCATACAATGTGTTTGGATTTCAAATAGGCTTTGAACACAATGATATTCATCATTAATACTACAATTCAATCATAAACAATATAAATCGTACAATCAGTTACAATCCTCTATAATCCCCTCTAAAAGACAGAAATAGAGTTTGCCAGGTTAGAATATTTTCCAGCAATTCATATGTCCCAAAAATTACTTAGGGGCATAATGGAAAAATACACAAATAGTCACAAGAGCCCGCACCTTCCACCCCCTCCTAATACATACCAGTTGCAATTGTTTGTGTAAAATTAAGGAGCAAATTGCACAAGGCAGCTGAACATACAGTATGGACTGGATTTTCCTTCATATTTTAAGCTATTCACATATCCCTTTTTTTTTAGGTTAATCTCTTTTGGGAGCTCCAGTCACTCGGATAATCTATGACCACATTTGAGCTTGAAGGGACTCTGTCTGTTAGGGTATTATTTTGATATGTTTTTATTGCTTGTTTACATACATTTTTTTTATGAATTGCCAAAACCATGTAAGTAACAGGGGAGCCAAAGTCTCTCATTGGTTTCCACTGCACCCCAGGCACTTCTGAAAACTTTCGATCTATTTCAATATCATCCAAAGAGGTCTCTTTTAAAAGTCAAACATCCAGCAATGATGGCTTTCTAGAATTTTCAGTAAAGGCTCTTACATCAACAAAGATATATCTCAGGTGATTACTTAAGTATTTTCTGTTCTCCATCAAATTGTATCGTCAAGCATAATGATGTAGGAATGTGCTATGTAGCTTTTTTATCCCTGATGTGGAAGAGTTGTCACCACTTTATTCCCCATAATTTTCTAGCTCATTTGCTTAATAGGTGAATGCACCAATATGTTAAGTATCAATCATCAAAAGAATCACATTTAAGTGTCTTAAATTTTACATGATGTTTGGTTTGTTCACTGCCCAAACTAGACAAAATCTGCAGCCACAGTCTTTCCCTTCAGGTTCTCATTCTTCCATTTATATCTATATTTGGATTAATTCAGAATAGGGGGAAGTGTATTCATTTTTCTACCTCAATCAAAAATGTCTCAAAAATATTGAGCAAAAATACAGAGTTTTGAAAAAGTAGAGCGGGTGCCAAGAACCATTTGAAGACAACAGTGAGAAACTTAAGAAAGTCACTGTATTTAGTTTATTGGAGGGAAGGTTAAGAAGTCACTTGATTATAAGATATGATTTACCAAAACAAAAAACTTTACATTTAAAAAAAACATTAAATTCACAACAGTTTTAAAAACTAAAAACTTTCCTCTTCAAAAACATCACAAAATAATTTTGACTCCAGCTTAAACTCCAAAAAACATACAAATTCATTACAATTACAATTCAAAAAACATTCTACTCCATACATTGCAACAAGACAAACGCTCAAAACATGGAAATTATTTCAGAATTTGAGGAATATTTCATATTTTATCCTCATGAACATAAATGTAATATATGTACTTAACTCCTTTCCATACATACATACTCATTCATTTTTATCAATAACTTTTACATTTTTTCATTTATTAAACTTTAATATTTCATAATTCGACAATGAACAATTTTTTTCAGAGTGCATTAATTCTGTCCTTTACATGTATAGAAATTGTATACACTTTATACAATAAACTATCAACAATGTCAGTGTAGAGAACATTATACAATTCGTTGTACAGAATGCAGTTCTGTAGAAACAGTTAATGTACTCTGAAAAAAATTGTTCATTGTCGAATTATAATAAAGTTTAATAATGAAAAATGTGATCAGCACATTAATATATCAGTTGTTGCACAACTTTTAAGTTGTATATTTTACAGAACTTTTAACTTAAAAGTTGTGCAACAACTGATATATTAAGGTTCTCCCAACTTCTTCCCTCCCCAACTCAATCTGTGTCTCTCTCACACACACACGCATGCACTTCCCCCCAGCTCTGTCTCTCACACACACGCACTCTTCTGCCCCACACTCTCACACACACGCACGCAGACTCTTCTCCCCCGTTTCTCACAAACACACATGCACTGTTCTCCCTCACACACACACTCTTCTCACCAACAATGCTACCACCACTTGCAGCCTCACAGGAGGTTCAGGAGGGGCTATAGAGTTTTTCAAAAGGCCCTGTGACACTGCAGGACACACAGGGGGCTGCCACCATCTTGCTGTCCTGTCTGGGCATGCTGGGAAATGTAGTCCTAGCATGCCCAGACAAGAAACATGTCGGTAGCCCCCAGTGTCCCTAGCGGGTGCAGCAGAACTTGCAGCACCAGACCAGTGAGGGAGGAAGAGGGCTGGGGGAGCAGTGTAGTTCCTCTCCCCCTATTCCCCCCCCCCATAAGATGCCAAGTCTGCCAGGGGGCCCAGGGAAAAGGGGAGCCCCAGCATAACAGCATAAGGAAAGTTATGTGACTCTGCTTTTTAAAATCACGTAACTTTATTAGGCGCCAGCTCTGTCACAAAGACTTTACGTTCTAGTCAGTTTCATGTCAATTAACCACCCCCACCCCACTCCCTACATTTGATTCCATATGAAAAGTCTGCACCTTTTCAAAAGCTGCAGACTTTTCACTTGGCATGAAAAATTGACATGAAACTGACTAGAGCTTAAAGTCTTTGTGACGGACCTGGCTTCTGATAAAGTTATGTGATCTTAAAAAGCAGAGACACATAACTTTCCTTACGCTGTTTTGCTGGTTATCAGCTGCTCCACTGCACAAGCCAGCAGAACCGATTTTTAAATAATTAATAACTCGGTTTTGGCTGTGCCAATCACTATCATATTACAGAAGCAGTTATTGATTTCATGCTCCAGGCCTGTGACGTTTGGGGGCTCAACTCATCCAGGGGGAGGAGATATTGACAATTCAAAATCGTGAGGAATTGTGCATTTTGACCACAACCAATTATCTTTTAAACAGTCATAACATTTTATTTTCCTGATGGATCTCCTTCAAACTTTGTGCATATGATGGTCCTCACAAATTATAGCCAGGGATACATTTTCAGAAATGTAGGTCAAGCAGTTTCCTCAAAATTGGGGCTTCGGCAGTCCCCTGTTTATAACAGGGAATGGTTGTGCATTTAACTTCCTATTAGGATCAGGCTTGATCGATGCTGTTTCCGCCTCACGAGGGGCAGGGGGAGCGCTGACCCAGACCCACCTGGGACCACAGGGGGCACCGGGGGGTTAGGAGGGATCATGCCAGCCCCACGATCGCTGGGAGAAGCAGAGGTGCCACAGCCGGCAACTGACAGTGGAGGGGCGGGGCAGCCCAAGATGCTGAGAGGCTCAGCGCATCTCCGCGCACAACGGGGGCGGAGCTAGGGCATATAAGGAAGCTCCAGTCAGAACTGCGGCGCCGGTGAACAGCGTTGCTACGAGACTGGCTCCCACCTTGCTGTGCAGTTGATTGGGACGGTGGTACTGTGGCGAGATCGAGTGTGTGCGTCTGGTGACTGGAGAAGTGTGAGTGGGTCAGGAGGACTTGTGAAGGCTTACCTAGGAGTGATTCCAGTGTGTGTGTGGCGTGCAGCGTGATTGTATGTCACTCCCTTGTTTCCCTCCTCATTTTGGGCCCCATCCTTCCTGTGATTGTGTATTTTTCCTTCCTCCCTAAACCTTCCCATGGTCATCCCGCCCATCCCCACACGTCAGTGCACGTTCCTTCCAAACTCCCCTTGGGCACACCCGTTGCGTATGGTGGTGTGGGACAAGGGGTACTGGTGCGTGTGGTAATATTAGGTACAAAGGGGAACATTGTTCAGTGCCTCGCTGTCTCCCCCCCCCCGATGATGATCTGGTCTGGTCTCAATTGAGGCTTATTGGGCCATCCTGATGGGTTGTTTTCCTCACAAAGAGCTATCAACCCCTATGAGTGAGTGTTTGAGTGTGGGGGCGGGCGTAGGCCACTGTTCTGTTGAGTCCAGTAGTTCATATTCCCCATGCCTCTCCATAACACTTCCTTACAGAAACAGCTGTAAGGCAACTAACTTAAACGGGAGAAAGCACTGGATACTAAAGGGTTCTTTGCTCTAGCAGAGGAAGACATTGCAAAAGCCAATGGCTAGAAGTTAAATTTGGGCAAATTTAAATTAGAAATAAGCAGGGTCTCTAGTTTTTCTGTCTTGAGTTTTTGCAGGCAGAAATTTCCCAGGAAAACCTGATTACATTCATTTTCCATGCTTTTCCAGAGAAAAACACCAGAATTCATATTTTCCCAGAGAAAAACATGGAATTCGAGTAAAACATCTGCCTGCAAAAGCTTTTTGGCAAAGAAAACTAGGAACCGCAGAAATAATTCACTTTTTAAAAAAAAAATATATATATATATAGTGTTTCACACTTTAACTACCAGCTATGTTCAAATTCCAGTTAGGCATCCTTTTAAAATTATATACATTAATCTAAAATAATCTAATTGATTCAATGATATTTAAAAAACCAAATAAACTCAACTGGCTTGTGCTGCTGCTAAGGTCATACTAAAAATCAGATCATAATTAGTGGTTCCCTCTGACCGTAACAATTTCAAAACTGAAATTGTCATCAGCAAGTTCTTCTTAATCTACTTATACTATTATAAGTTGAGTATTTTTATTACATAAAACCACAAGCAAATCATATTTAAGAAGAATCTTTTTTTAAAAGTACTATTCTTATGTAAATACTTTTAATGTACAACCCCTCTACTGGGCATCTGTCAGAAAGCTGCAACTCAAATATGGGAACACTATTAAGTCATTTGCGGTTAGGCAAAGGAGTCTATCGGTGGTAAGCTCTATACAATCCGATGAGAAAGAGTCAATGCTTAGAAAGTCCTCTCCTTAACTTCCATCAGTAAAAATGTGATCCAATTTTCTTGAAGTTTTGAGTTCCCTCCAAAACAGAGAGAGCCTTTCTGACTTCTAATACATTCAATTTTGCCTATTCATGAGAAGTATTAAAAGGTCCGTTTTTAGATGTGTCACCAAACTAGCGGATTTTAAAATCTGCTTTTAGAAATTTCACACGGGTGGCATTTAGACACATCTCCCCACACTGGAAGTTGTCCAGCCGCCACTGGAAACAGCAGAAGGCGACTAGTGCGTGCTTTTGAAAACTGGATTTGTAAAACCCCAATATCAAGGTTTTACAAATCCGGTTTTCAAAAGAATGCACAAGTTGCCTGGCGCTGCTGTTTCCAACTATGGCCAGGTGACTTCCTGTGCGGGTAGTCTGAATGTGCCAAGAACAACATAATCCTAAACACAAACAGAATTCAGGCTCAATCCAGGATATGAATTCAAGGCAACCTTTTCTTTATGAATCAGTGGCAGGCAGCATAGCCAGGAAAGCCTGTAGCTCCTTCACCCTTGGGGCTGATGCATTTGCTATTAGAAAGGCCATTTCCAATTAAAGATGTTCAAAAACGGCTTTGCCCACTTTCTTAAAGTATTTTTCTAGTTAGATGATCCCATGCAGGCTATGCAACAACAGGCTGAAATCCAAAGTGGCAGAGTCACTGTACCACAGTAGAGAAAATGCATTCATGGAACTTGTTAGAAATTTTATCAAAGTGGGAAAGTTAAAGTTCTTGTTGAGTGTTTTGCACATGTAATAGATTGAAAGAGCTGGGGAGTTGAGGTTAAGCTTAAAATCCATGAGGTATTCCGGTATATAACTGTCACTGTTGTAGTGGAGAGGAGGAAGCCCTTCTGCTGAACTCACAAAGAAAAATGGACCATTTGATAATAGTCCTGCCTCCAGCTCATCTATTTGACATGCTCTGGGAAATCAATCCCACCTGCTCCCCACTCCTCTCAGCCATGATAAGGAGGGAGAGGAAGGAGGAGACAACCTAGTTCATCTTTCATCTGAAGGGGCTCATCAGCAGAGTCTGGAATGAGCTCTGGAAGCTGCACTGGCTCTTGCAGGGGCTCTCTGGAGCCAGTCACAGTGCTCAGGCCTGCTCCAACTCCAGCACCTTCCCAGAATGTTTAGCAGCTCTGGCTACAGATATGGCAATAGCTTACTGAATGGTGCTCCAACCACAGCCATTTCTTGCAGCATTGTGGTAAGCAGAAGAAAGGGGGCTGAGAAGGGAGTATACAGCTGAGGGGGGAGGGGCAGTCACACCCGACACACATTTCCCTTCACCCCTTCCCACCCTGAGCATATTTCAAAGCAGCAGCCACAGTCCAGGCACAAAAGTTAAAACTTATGTGTACTCGCATCACATTAAATCAAAAACAAAAGGTGATTGGACTCTAAAGAACACGGTGGTAGGTAACAAAGCTAACAGGTATGGAAGGACTTGTTTCTGTGGTGATCCATAAAAAAAAATAATTAAAAAAATAATAATCACAGATAAAGCAATTCCTGGCACTTCTTTCCATTTCTCCCTTCAAAATGCACTTCTCTTTGGGTCTTCACCTATGTGTCACTTTGTCTGCCAAATGCTTTTGCTCAACTGCTTTATTTATCTCCAAGCTGCTCTGCCTAACAAATATACGATATCAAATACAGCAGGAAGAAGTATATTTAGGCATTAGAAGAATTGGACACTCAACAAAGGAACAATATGAAGACTGTTGGAAAACCTGTATTTGCCATGCGTATCTTCTACATAAAATTATATATCCGATGCTGGAATATCTCTGACCTGCAGATTAATGCTTTTTTTAGAAGTTAAAACTCCTAAAATTGAACTGGGAAGTCAGAACCAGCTTCAATTGGGCTCTTGTGGGAGCAGGAGTTCTTTATCACCTTAATTAAGTGCATTAGAAGTGCAGAATAGGACCTCTAAAGCTGGAAACCAGATGAATGTTAGGCATAAACGCAGAATGTCCAATCCAATCCACTTTTATTTATATCCCGCACTCTCTCTAAAAAGACTCGAGACGGCTCACAACAGAAAAAAAAAGTGCTTTATAAGCACTACAAAACATGTTGTAAATATGGTTATTTAATTGCTAGCATTTACAGTTCATCTATTCCGCTAAGCAAAATCTGAGACAACCAAAGGACCACTTTTATGTTTAGAAGAAGATACAGGAAGAACTGAAAGATTCAGATATCAGAGTTTAAACTATATTTAAATCCCATTGAGGAGGTATGACTCATCTCTTGAGGTTTAAATTAGATTATCTGTCAGGAGAAGTAGTACTATAATAAAGGGTGACTGCCTACAGGAAAATAATTTTTGCCCCTAGTGGCAGATGCTTGAACTTTAAAGGTTCTTAAACTAAGCTCTTTGTCTAAGCCTTCCCGACAGAAATCAAACAATTGAAATAATTTCTCTAGCAGACACAAAGTTTGCTCCATAGATGACAGGAAAATATCTGAACTCTGTAAATGAAAATATATTATTTCCAAACCAACTGAGGATCAAATCATTTAAAGAAACCAAGACATATTTTGTTGACAATTAGCTCTGTAACCACAACTTGAGATTTAAACTGACAGTTGTGAAGAAAAAGGCTGTGTCTGACTAAGTCTGGAATATTTGGAAAATATCAACAGAAATACTGGTACAGACTGGAGGAGATGGAGGCATCAAAGTTTTTATGACTGCTCTGGAGCTCAATAATTAAAATAATTGTTTTTCTGCTTTGTTTTGTGTCAGCAGAAAGAAAAAAGAATGACAGAAAAAGACACAGAAGCAAATACTATTATGTCCACTGGATTTCCTTTCATAAATGGATGGTGTATTTTGACATGAGGGGGGGGGGGGGCTGTTTAAAGCAGTGAATGACTTATTGCAACAGAACTTCTGTTCCCTTTAAAATGAGAGGAAAGGGTATAGAATTTAATTTCTGGAAACCACTATGGAAGCTCCAGGTCTACTCATATAGGATGCTAGCCTCCACCAGATATCATGGGATACAGTACTATGATCAAACATTTATTAATTTAGGGGGCTAAACCGCCGCCTTGTTCTGTTGACAGAAAGCAAATTTTTACTCCCCAGAATAGGTCACAGTAAGATCAGTGTGAAAAGTATTCATGATACCTTCACATACCATCATTCTTCTTAGGATAGGGAGCAATGAGGCCAAATAAAATTTATTTAAACTTCTATCCTAACCTTCCCCCATGGCCCAGGACAGGTTATAACATAAAAGCCATATAAAAATATTACATGTAAGTATAGAAACCTTTACCCCTTATCCCCCACCTGCAAAATGCTCGGCCAAGAAGAAGAGTCTTTTATTGCCTCCAGAAATTTCAGAATATTTATTTATTTAATTCCATTTATATGCCGCACCCTATGCCTACGGCACCTCGGGGCGGCTTCCAACATAAAACAAAAAATATAAAAATCCACACATTTAAATCAATTTAAAAATACCCCCATATAAAAATTTAGCCCACCCTCCCCGCCTCCGAAGGCCTGGGAGAACAGTCATGTCTTGCAAGCCCGACGGAAGTCCAGCAGACTCGGGGCCAGTCGTGCTTCCTCTGGGAGGGAGTTCCACAGCTGAGGCCCAGTCACCGAGAAAGTCCTCTCCATTGTAGCCCCCCGTTTTACGCGGGGGACCTCCAAGAAGGCGCCCCCGATGGACCAGAGAGTCCGTTCTGAGTCACGGAGGGTGAGACGGTCCCTGAGTTATCCAGGTCCAAGACCGTACAGGGCCTTATAGATCAACGTCAACACCTTGAACCTGGCTCGGCACATTACAGGCAGCCAGTGCAGCGCACGGAGCACCGGTGTTATGTGCTCTCGTCAGCCCGTCCCTGTCAGAAGATGGGCCGCCACATTCTGCACTAGTTGCAATCTCCGGGACAGCGTCAAGGGAAGCCCCACGTAGAGCGTGTTACAGTAGTCTAGCCTCGAGGTGATGAAGGCATGGATCAAAGTGGCCAGGTTGGGTCTGGAGATATACGGGCACAGCCTCCACACCAGATACAGCTGGCGGAAAGCCACCTTCGCCACCACATCCATCTGCTGATTAGACGGAGACCCACGTCCAATAATACCCCCGGAGTCCGAATCAGCTGAGCCACGGAGGGGTGCACCCCCTCCACAAGAGGGGGCACCACCTCCCCCGCCCGGCCTACCACCATCACCTCCGTCTTATCAGGATTGAGCTTTAGTCTGCTCTGCTATAACCAGCTCGTCACGGCCTCCAAACACCGAGATAGCACGGAGACGGCAGGGCCTGGGTTAGCTGAAAAAGGGAGGTAAAGCTGGGTATCATCAGCATATTGGTGGCAACGCACACCAAAGCCTCTCACGATCTCCCCCCAAGGGCTGCATATGTACATTAAATAATAAAGGAGACAAGATTGAACCTTGCGGAACACCACAGTCCGGGGCTAGATGTTTCTGCTCCCAAGACAACCCACTGGGTCCTCCCCAAGAGGAATAACTGGAACCCACCAAGGGTGGTCCCATCCAGACCCCCCAGGTCACGCAACCATCTCAACAGCAGCCCATGGTCCACTGTATCAAACGCGGCCAAGAGATCTAGCAGGACCAGTAATGTCAAACATCTTCCGTCCATCTCCCGGCAGAGATCATCTACCAAGGCCACCAACGCTGTCTCCGTACCATGGCCGGGTCGAAACCCTGATTGAAAGGGGGTCAAGAAAACTGATGCTGTCCAGGTGAGCCTGGAGCTGCAGGGCCACTGCCCGTTCAATAACCTTCCCTAAAATATTTAGGCTTCCATGAACCTCCAGCGGAAGGAAGTTCTACAATACTGGAACAGCAACCAAGGATACCTTTCTGTGAACTCTTGCTTTATGAACCTGAAGGAGAAACGGTACCGCTGACCACAAGAATCATTATGGAGCATAGGGTAGGAGACAGTGGATGAAAACAGGCAAACACCATAACTCCGCCTTAACACCACTAACATTACTTTAACATTTTTTAAGCATGTTGCAGGGCTGCTTAGGGTGCCAATACAGCCCTGCAATATGCATAAGAAATGTTAAGGTGGTGTTAAAGTGGAGTTACATGCTGTCTGCTTTCACCCCTTGTCTTTCAGATTGGAACAATGAAATACTGATGGGCTATGGAAGGAGCTCTGCCCAAATCTAGTTTTCCTTCTTTCTTCCGCTCTCTTTTTTTTTTTATAAAGAGAGAAAAGGTCATCTCAGTGCAGGCTTTCATGTTTGCTTCTCAGTTAAATTTGCATTACTGCTAGTTCTCAAAGTTTTACATCACATCTTTACACACAGAGGAGACAGAGAGCTTCGCTCCTGAAAAATCTTATTCAATAAAATAAAAACCTCTTTATTCAATGTCTGCCAACCTACTCTAACCTCACCAAATTATTGTTTCACCTACAAACCTACCAATAAGATATTTTTTGTCTTACTCTTATACTAAATAATAATAATAATAATAATAATAATAATAATAATAATAATAATAATTTTGATTGTTATATAGCGCCCTGCTGCCATGGCACTTAGAGCACTTCACATAAAACTAATTAACACAACTTTTAATCCTCACAACAATTCTGTGAAGTAGGTTAGGCTGAGAGAATATTGTGACTGGCCCAAGGTCACCCAGTGAGTTTCTGGCTAAGGCAAGACTTGAACGGGGGTCTCCCCCTACCTCCCAGTCCAGGTACTGTACACTTTTATTCAGTGGAAGATAGTATGGCCTTGTACTCAATGCACTTTTGGCCTGTTTCTGAATGTAAAATGCACAATGAACAGCGACTTAAGACAATTTCCAGCAAAAGAAAAACCTATTTTATCCTGGATTGCCTGAAATTTAACAGGGAATACATTCAGCCTGGTGCCCTTAGGTTTTCTAAATTAAGTGCATCAAAGCACTGAAATTCTGTTGTATGCTGAAATTTTGCCCTGGTGCCTCAGATATTGACTTTAATCATTCAGATTTTAAACTGGATTTCTGGAGTGAGTTGGTCCCCTGCTTCATATCTTCTATAGAAATTTCATCTTGGTTTGTAAGTATGAAGTGTCTTTTTTTCAAGATCATCAACGAGCAGACAAACCATCTTCAACTGTTGCATAATCTGTTAGTTGCTTGCAATCTGGTGTGAGAATAATTAATTCATCCAGATGCTGCAGTGCAGATTACCCATGATCATATGGGAGAGAGCATTCTGTGCATTACAAAAATATTAATGTAGTGATAATGAAAATTCCTGAATTGTAATCGTCTCCAGGGCCTTCCAACTTGCAGCCCCAAGTTCAGAGTACTTACAAGGTTGATTTCTTTTTCAGGCAATGTTGTGGTTTCAATTGTATCCTTAAGTATTTAGCTATTAGAGACACTGAATGCTGACAGAAGGTTTTAAAATATTTTGATTATCCCAGGTCACACTGGACCCAATAGCTCTAGCGCACTGGAAGACCTTTGGTTTCCTATTTAAAAGATTCATATACAGACATGACTGCACACACGGTTGGAAAAAACAGCCATGAACAGTAAGATGTAATGCCTTTCCATGTTCAACCTTCTTCCAGTTCACTAGATTCCTTGAAGTAACAGCACCGTCTCCATATTTTTAAGCAGATAGCAAAAAATAGGTGGAGGAGTATCATTTTCAAGCAAATAGATGAAGGATGGGGAAAGCATTCTTATTTTATCTCTGAATGCCTTTTTTCATAGCATCACCTCAACAAGGTCATTATTCTGTCACTGTTTAAAATCACTTTTACAACATTTCATTGATATCATCACTCTCTATGTTTGGGGAGGGGGAAGGAGAGAATGGCTAAGATCACATGAGAAGTTATCCCACTTTGGGCAACCTTACCCCACATTAGCCGACGATGCACATGATCATATAGCCACCAGATGTTTGCCCAGTTGCAGTCCGGGGCGGGCAGCTGGCTACTTCACGATACATCAACCAGAGAAGACCGGTGATGCATTCCATGTTACTGTGGCCCCACCCAGGCTATGGTTGCCCAATGGGGTATAAGAGCACGTGTGATTCTCCAGCCTCCCTCCCATCCAATCACTGTTTAGCGGGCGGGGAGAGTGCATACATTCCTCTGCTCTCCCCACACACCCACATCATCTGTCTAGCAGCAGCAGGCCGATCCTGCAGCACAGAAGGAATCCAGACGTCCAGCCCCATGGGGCCAGCTCTTTGGCCTGACCAATGGTGTGGAGTGGCTGGTGACAGCCACAGGGGGGATGCTCATTTGGACTGCCTTTCCTGTTGGGCCAGCCCAAAGTGTGGTGGCTGCATTCACCCTCACCGGGGCAGGTGGGGGAATCAGGCCCGCCCTGTCTCATGTGGCCTTACCCAATGTCTTGTATTGTACGCACTTCCCAGCCACTTATGGCAAATTGCCTGTGGACGCATTTACACAAAACCTGGACCTTGGGGGACGGTCCACCCATGCTGGCTTCTGCCATGGATTGGCAGTGTCAGAAGAGGCTTGCTGTGCTAGTAAACCCATGCACAGCAACCCTGTTATTCATGGGTTACCATATTCATGAGCCCCATGTTTATGGATATCTTTTAATCCTAACACTTAGGTTCCTTCCATTTGCCAGCTCCTGTCTCTGCCCCTGGTTGAAGTGGAACAGCTTCCTTTCTCATTGCTTTTGCTAGCGACAGCACAGAATTGTAGATCTGGGCAAGTAGCCATATGGTCAGAAATGAATTTCGCATCAGGTCATTTTCCCAACAGGGGGTCTTAATAGGAGGAAGACAGAAAATATTTGTGAAAAAACTTTAAATCTTGTTTCATTATAGCAAGAGACTGTCACTTGGCTGTGATTGTAAGCACAAGCTTCACTCTATTCTTGTTTGAAATTATGTCTCCTAAATAAGTTATACAAAATTTATTTTAACTTGATTTCTCATGTTTAAGGGAAAGGGAGGTGAAGTGGTGAAATGTGAATGCAGTGGGGCTTTGCTTATCATCAACTTCTGTCTGGGTTTTGATCACTGATTATTACAAAGAAAAAAAGAATAAAGATGAATTTGGTTATAGCAGATAATGAATGCACACAAAACCTTAGTGTAATATTTACTAACCTTAGACGACTCCTACAGCAATCTGCTTTAGAAAGATTGCTAACTGAATCACAATAGTAATCAAATGTATGCATGTGTAACACTATTTAAACTCAGAACAAAAGCTATTATGATACTATTACCAGTAAATGAGCAATTCCCACAAAATATCATTCAATATCACACCCTGATAAGAGTTTAAGTACATATAACCATTGTTATATGAAAAGACATTAAGTTTCGTTTTTTTTCAAACATGTGGAAACCAAACAGGTTTTAATTACCACACCTACTTCAGCAACTAGCTGTTCCATTCAAACACTCAAAAACAATATTTAGAATGTTATATGGTTGTTCAGGATCTTAATGATTGATGCAATCTATTGTGGTTTTTGTCTTCATAATAAGTTGCATTTGTTTTTCTAACAAGAAAAAAGGAATGTGTGTTTTTATTTTACAACAAAGGTTTTCCTACAATGACTAACTCTTTATGTCAAACATGAGCTAACAAACTTGTGTACACATGAATACCTTGAATACCTTTTTAAAAGCTGGCAAAAACAATTTGTTCTGGTGAAGAGCATGGTCTGTTGCTCTGGAGCAAATGGGGAAGCAACGAGGCATTAGCCCCGAAGTGGGCAAACTGCCTCTGCTGCAAACATTTTAATCGGACACGGCCATAGACTCAAACGAAGCTTCCTGCATAGGAGCAAATATAAAAAGCATTCTAGTTAAGAAAACATGAAAGCTATTAAATTCCTATTTTCCTAATTCAAAATCTTTCAAATTCATCTTGATGACAAAGGAACAGAAAAACAATAATTCATGTCCCAAACAATGTATATCTTTTCTTTCTTTTTTTTTTAAAAGGAAGGAAATTGATCAAATTGACTCAAATAGGCATATACCAATTTTCTGGCATTGTGCCTGAATATTTATACCAAGGACGAATGATAACACTAGTGAAATATTTTAACATGAAGCCTTGCCTTGTAAACTGCCTGTATGATATGTCAAAACACCACCTACTATAAATCAAAGGGTTTAAGACCAGTATTTCTTGTTTAAACATGCTACTTGTTCAGCAGAATCACTTGTGTGAACAAGCATAGATTAATGAATGCTAACAAGAGCAGTCCTACTATCCAACTGATAGAGCTATAATTTTCACAGCCTCACTAGAGGTGTTGTAATTTTCGGCATGCTAAAGTATATTGAAAATTGTATTTTCAGTTTAAACAATATATTGTTGAAAATATTCTATGTTTAAACACTTTTACAACATTGCCCTTATGGAGCATCTTTCATCTTCTAGATAAGGCATGGATAGGCACTTGTCTTTGATAAATACTTTTTTAATCCTCTAAGGGACTTTGTCAAATTAGAGGTGTGTCAACATTTGATTAATGAACACCACAATTAAATTCTCTATGCCTTAAAGAAAGAACCTCTGTATTATAACACCACATTTCTTTACACTTGTTTCTCATTCTTTATAGCTGTTTGTTTTTACTTTTCCTCCCTATAGCTACTGACTGTCAGTTTGGCATCTCATTTTTGGCTGTAAAGGTAAGGCAATATTTATCTCCATACTTACTAGTGATGACTGAAGCTCAGAAATTCTGGTCTGGGTAAGCACTGTGTGAATGCTTATTTGTTGCTCACCCTTGCTCAAAACCATGATGGAAGTCACATATGCAAAATACACTTTGTCGGATTTTCAGTACCTCCTGCCTCTAGTCAACTCTGAAATGTAGCAAAGGCTGCAACATGCAGTATTCCAGCACCGTTGGTTCTAGGCCTAACCAGAATCCTACACTAGAAAATGGGGAAATTTACACTAAGTAAGTAAAAGAGTCAAAGCTTTACCTGCCTTCTTCAGTAATTATAGGTAAACTCCCTGATCCTAAATTCAACCCACTTAACAAGCAAGCTAAAAACATATGGCAAGAATAATCAAGAGAAAACATTTTATTTCCATTTGACAAAGACAGTATTATAAAACCATATTCCTATTAGCCAATATATGAGCTGAAGTACTGAAAGTTCAACCCTCAGAGATTGTCTCTAAAAATAGTCCATATGAATCTTTATTATTTTTCTAATGAATTGTTGTAATACTAGACCAAGATAAAATACATCATGCTGCCCTCTTGTGCTAGACTTGTGGAAACAAAAAATAAAGCATTTATTCATGCAATTGAACAGATGAAGAGGCCCAGATGAAGCATTTACTATGAAGTGCAAAATGTCCATATTTTACTGCTCATTGATAGCCTGACATGCATATGATTCTCATACAAATAACTGGATGGAGAACCAGAAGAAAGTTTGCAAAATAGAAACTTATTTTTTAGAAGAATGTGACTATGTCCTATTAATTAATATAAACAAGCAACACATCACAAAAAAATCTGAAACCCCTCAATATGACATATATGAAATGGGAATGGTCCATAGTTAGGGCTGTGTTGAGTTTTGCATCCGACATTGGCTTTCAAACTCCAGATTTCCAAACACAAATTTTAAACACAACTGTACTGTTTATGAGCATGTCATGTTAGAGAACAAAAGAATATACTCAATGTAAGTACATTTTACATTTTATATTTATATCAAAAAATTGCTGGTATCTTTGGTTAATGTTTCCTTTATTTCCTGTAGCAAAATGGCATCTAGATTTTAAACACATTGCTAAATGTTCAGGTATTCATCTTCCCTGTGAACTATTTAATCAGTGACAGAGACATATAATTTCCTGCGCGACCTATCATGGGCATAGAGGGTCTCCATCTGGGGTTGAATTTGGCCAGAGACAGAGTGGGGATACTGCTGATATACCATGCACCCACTGGTACAGCAGCCTCCCTGCCCGCACTGACCGAGCTGGTGTTGGAGGTGGTCTTGCGGTCCCTCAGGATGATAGTTCTGGGGGACTTCAATATCCATGCCGACACCAGTCTTGGAGGGGCGGAGCATGAGTTCATGGCCGCCATGGCAACCATGGGCCTGTCTCAGAGAGTAGTGGGCCCCACACATGCTAGAAGACACACCCATGACATGATATTTTGCACAGGCCTTGAGGCGGGGGATCCATTGGTGGGGGAGGTGCCAACAGTGCGCTTGTCATGGACGGACCATTATCTCCTCCGGGCGGATATCCTGGTACGTCGGCCCACAGGAGGGTGCAGAATCAGTTAGGTTGGTTCGCCCCCAAAGGCTTATGGAACCTAAAAGGTTCCAGATAGCTCTAAGGGATGTTTTCTCTAACATCGATGGCTGTTCCGCCAGGCCTTTGGCGAGGGGGGTGGGTAGGTGGTTACTTTCCCCCCGTTGGGGACGGGCCGTCGGGAGAACATAACACCTGTGCTCCGGACCCTGCACTGGCTGCCAACAGTGTGCCAGGTTCAAGGTTTTGGTATTGATCTATAAGGCCCTTCATGGTCTGGGCCCCTCGTATCTCAGGGACCGCCTTGCCCTCCGCGCCCCAGAGCGGCTCTTTTGGTCTGCCGGGGGTGCCTTCTTGGAGGTCCCCCGTCTTAAGCGGGGAGCCACAATGGAGAGGGCATTCTCGGTGGCCGTGCCGCACCTTTGGAATTCCCTCCCGGAGGAAGCTCGCCTGGCCCCAAGCCTTTTAACATTCCGGCAAATTTGCAAAACCTGGCTGTTCACCGAGGCCTTTGGGGAGGGGGGGAGAGGGGTTTTTATCTCCCTTACCCTTATTTATTGTATTGACTATTTTAGTGTTACCCTGGTTTTAATTGTTGTAATTTTATCAGTATTTTTAAAAACGTTTTATAATTGTATTTTTTTATATATATTTTTTAGACTGTTAGCCACCCGAAGTTGTTTTCAGGAGGGGCGGGATATAAATTTGATTAATTAAATAAATAAATAGATATGGTATTTTAAAAATTTTTTAATTGTTTGTATTATTTTATTGTTTTTTATATTGCTGTTCGCTGCCCCGAGCTGCTCAGTGGGCAGGAGGGGCGGGATAAAAATCTTTTATAAAATAAAAATAAATAAAATAAATTTGTTTGCGGACTTTTTTGCGGATAAAATTGTTCAAATTCACTGCAGTTTTTATGCGACTTTTTTAGCAGGGAATGGGTCAGAGGCAGTAGAAGCCCCTTCTTGTCCTGTTTTATGGGATGTGTTTCGGGCAGTGTCGCCCTCAGATGCGGGAGATGCTCTTGGGACTGTTTGAGCCACCTATTGTGAATTAGATCCATGCACGTCCTGGCTGGTTAAGGTTAGCCAGGAGACACTGGGGCCGTTACTGGCGGGGATAGTCAACGCCTCCCTTGGGGAGGGCAGAGTTAGTTAATAATTTTATTGTATCCACCGTAGGTTATTACAAAAGACAATAAACGCACAACTTAGCGTAAAAATTCCAACAAAAGTCAAATCTCCAGACATTTTTTTACAACAACAGCCCTCTAAACGGTCCTCAGAAGATTTAAACATAATAATATTTCAACTAAGTCGCGTTAATACCCTTTTTAAACAAAAAACATTGTTTAATTTAAAATTAAATACACCATAAAAGGTTTGGCGTGTAGAAGGCTTTGGTTATGTTTCAAAATAAGTGTCCTCCTTTCCTTCAGAAAATATACAAATACACTTATACAACTGATCATAAAAAGTTATAACCTTGATTTAATTAACCGAGGGGGAATTAATATTCTTGAGTGGGCCCTAGCTCTTTCACGGAGCTTGAGTGCGGGAAACTTTTGGCCCCTGGATAGTTCAATTCAAACCCCTTCTTAGAAACACAGGCTTATCCCTACCCCTCCAAAGGGGGAGTGGGATTATAAGTAAAATAAATTTATTGTGTGAACATAGCTATTACAATATAACTATGGGAATTAATACAGTGTAAAAATGCGGTTCCAAAAAGTACAATCATTAAATCCTACCCCAAACTTATCAAGCCAGGTTAACAATCACTTACGGCCCTTTTAGACCAACTACAAAACAACCGTTGGGAAATTATTTTACGTCTACGAGCAGCAACCACGGCAAAGCCAGCCACTGCACGGGTCAGAGCTGAGTCTATAGGGCTAAGAAACTCACGTGAGCAGGAATTTGCATTATCTATAGAGGTTGAGAAAAGGGCTATATACCCTTAGGGGGGGCAAATTGCTGGGCTGTCTCAAGGAGTCGGTGGTGTGGCCCCTGCTCAAGAAACCATTACTGGACATTGACGACCTTGCCAGTTATCGGCCAGTCTCTAACCTTCCCTTTTTAGGGAAGGTTATTGAATGGGGGGTGACTCAGCAGCTTCAGGGGCATTTGGATTGGGTTAAATTTCTCAATCCCTCGCAGTCGGGCTTTCATCTGGGTTATGGCACAGAGACTACGTTTATGGCTTGGCTGATGACCTCTCCCATGAGTTGGACTGGGGTCATTCGACCTGGTTGATCCTGTTAGATCTCTCGGCTGCATTTGATACCATTGATTATGAGTTGTTGGTGACTTGGCTGCGGGACCAGGCAGGGATTGACGGGACCGTTCTTGAATGATTCCGCTCTTTCCTGGCCGGGAGAACCCTGCATGCGGTGCTGGGGGAGTTTTCATCTTCTCCCCGGGGCCTCACGTGTGGAGTAGCGCAGGGTTCCATCCTATCCCTTCTCTTGTTCAATGTGTATATGCAGCCTCTGGGAGAGATTGTTAGGGAGTACGGAGTGAGATGTCATCAATATACTGATGACACCGAGCTATATCACTCATTTTCCTCCGACTCAGGTCCGGCAGTCTCGGTGCTTAGCCGGTGTTTGTCCGCTGTAGGGGATTGGATGAGGGCGAACTGCCTGAGGCTTAATCCGGACAAGACGGAGGTGATGGTTGTGGA
Source organism: Sphenodon punctatus (assembly GCA_003113815.1). Lineage (NCBI taxonomy): Eukaryota > Metazoa > Chordata > Lepidosauria > Sphenodontia > Sphenodontidae > Sphenodon > Sphenodon punctatus. Next base: position 8,326,662 of record QEPC01001394.1, read on the forward strand.
TAGGGATCATTGATGGTGTCTGCCCTTCCCTGGTTTCTCAGGTCCGGAGTCTGGGGGTGCTCCTGGACCCACAGCTCCGCCTGGATGCCCAGGTGGCAGCTGTGGCGAAGGAGGCATTTCGCCAGTTACAACTGGTGTGTCGGCTTAGGCCGTATGTCTCGGACTCGGATCTGGCCACAGTCATCCATGCTTTTATTACCTTGAGACTGGATTACTGCAACGTTCTCTACGTGGGGCTACCCTTGGTGCTGGTTCGGAAGCTGCAGAATGGGGCAACCCGTCTCTTGACTGGGACGGGCCGATGCAAGCATATTACACTGGTGCTTCGCTCTCTGCACTGGCTGCCGATAAGTTTCCGGGCCCAATTCAAGGTGTTGGTGTTGACCTTTAAAGCCCTAAACGGCTTCGGCCTGCAGCACCACCTCACCCTCCGGGTCCTGGATCAGTCCCTGTGGTTGCCTGGGGACACCCTCCTCGAGGTTCCCCGGGTTTCTAATATGAGAAGGGTGTTCTCTGTGCCTGCGCCACAGCTGTGGAACTCCCTCCCACCGGAGATCCACTTGGCTGCAGGCTTCCCCTCTTTCCATAGACAATGTAAGACCTGGCTGTTTCACCAAGCCTCTCCCGAGGGAGATGGGGTGGGTAGGCTGGGATGGAGTTTTATATTGCTTTGAATTGTAATTATTACTGTTTATTTTAATGTTGTGAGCCATCCCGAGATGCCTGAGGCAGGAGAGGGCAGCATATAAATGTTGCTATAAATAAATAAGTAAAATATAAGTAAATAAATAAAATAAAATTATGGCCGGGCATCTATGCAAATAAGAATCAGACCCTGTAACTCAGACATGAGCTAATTGATAAAAAAAAATGTCGTAGATGCGTTACTCCCATCAAGCAATAACTGCTGATAAAAAGGGAACAGAGATGTTGGACTAGGCAATGACACTAGAAAGGTTTCTCTCTATACCTATCGTTAGTAACATATTATGCTATGTTTTATATAGCATTTTTCATCCAGAGACCACAATCCACCTATTAAAGCACTTAGGACTAGTCATACACTTTGGTCACAACGAGGCCTTTATTGGGACTACTCCAGAGTAAGTGGTTTGTGGACTACTTGTTGCATTACTAGGAGGATGCATTACTGTACACTGCATATGTTGACCACACAGATATGATCCGTTACTATAAAATGCCGACATCTCCTGTAGAAAACACTGGATGCATTTTGCTACACTCATCAAAAAGGGGCAAATGCTGAACAGAAAGCAATATTCCCATTGGTTGGACCTGCCATTTCTCATGACCAACTCCAACGAGCATCACACAAACAGCTATATCCCTCTCCACTGTGCAGTCCTCTGGCTGAGAAAAAAGGTCTTTATATGGCCCTCCTTTCTTTCAGCCTAGACTGCCACATATATTCATAATGAGGTTTCTGGTGGACGTTTAGGTCGGCCCCCTCCCACATGCCTCCACCTCCCTCCCACCCACCCAGCGTTTCACTGGCCAGTCACAGCACCCCATGGCTGATTTGCACATGTGAAAGCGCACAGGGATGAAAGGCTCTGTGCACTGAGGCACATGTGCAGAAGCACATAGAGCCTTCCACCCCTATTCAGTTCTATGTGCTTTCACGCATGTGTGAGATTCTGCCACCAATTTCACTACTGCTGCTACAGCATGGCCATTCTGAGCCTGGCCAGGCACAGTTCCCCTTGCTCTCCCTCCTCCCAGGTAATGGAAGCTAGTAAATATATAAGCTGCACGACATCGGGGGTGAGGTGAAAAAAATGGGAGCTGCGCCAGGCCAGCCAGGCTTAGAGCAGCCACACTGTAGCAGCAGCACTGAAAACTGCTGCAGCGGAAAAAACAGGTGTGTTAATGTGTTTGGTGGGTCGGCACCCCGGCACTCATGAAGAGAAGCCACTCCTGTTAAGAAACTAGAACTAAGAGCCTTTTCAGACGTGCATAGAATATCCAGTTTTGTTTAATGTGCATATTTCATGCACGTCTGAAGCCCTCTGTGCGTGCTGTTCCCAGACTGCGGCTTTGAAATCAGCACACTGAACATACCTTTACAACCATGGTCCTGAATTTGTCCACTTTTTTCGAACGTAGGAGCAATCCACTTGAGTCACACAGTTTGAGAGCGGACTTCCAGCCATGTATGAAGGCAAAAAGGTGCTAGTGTGGAAACAATTGAGGGATTGGTCCGCCAGAAGCACTGGTCACTCAGTCAAGTGACAGGGTTCGGGGCTGGCGAGGAAAAAGGTGGAGGAAGGGAGCTTCAGGGGATCAGGAAGGTGGAGGAGGGGAGAAGAAAGCGCATTGAAGCCTTGAAAAACAGAGTGGTGAAGAGAACGTGGGAACAACTTAGCACACACTTTCTGTTGTGGGCGCTGGACCTATGCTGCACACAAACTGATTAGTGTGAACGCAATCCGGTTTTAAATTGTGCGCTTCCAAGGAAGCGCGTTATTGTTAATCCGCACAAATTGTGCACATCTGAAAGCACCCTAAACCTCTTTACATGGCTCATGGTCTGATGTCCACTTCACTCTTTGGCAAATGAACAATAAACTCTGAAGGAACGTAATCTAACTTTAGATTTGTTCTCTCCACACTTGTTCTCCTAATCCTGGAAGAGGTTATACAACTTAAAAGCTACTAGTGCTGCTAGGGATCATCACATCACCAGTCCACCAGTCCACTTTTCACAGGTTAATCTATAATAGTCCTTATTTCCATTCCTCATTACTCTGCTTCACATTTCTTTTCTTAATTTCCTTTTCCTCTTAAATCATGTCTTCTTCCTATTCTTTTTTCACTTCTTCCAAACCTCATTTCCCACACACTGACCAGATGTTTTCTCCTTTCCCTATATATATAAACAAACTGATCCAAACTGAAACTTATTTGCTATCCAAACGAATATGAGCTTTTACTTAAATGAATATTGTTCAAACTACTATATTCACACATCTATACAATGTTACATCATACCTGAAAATGACTTACACACTAGGTTTGTAGAGGAGGGTTGGACTAGGTGACCCTTGGGATACCTTCCAACTCTGATTCTAAAAATGAGAACTTGGCATACATCTTCATTTTCTATTAATAACTTGAGGACCTATTTCTCAAAGGCACACTTGTGCCAGTGCATCTGATGTATGTATGTATGTATGTATGTATACTTGCTATTCCTACAAATACATAAACTTCTGTAACCAGATCAGGAAAGTCATAGGAAAATAGTTGTGCAATACCAACACACACATTTTTGTCTGCAAGTGTAACTCAGATACCACAATAAAAATAATTGCTTTCAAAACAAAAAAAATAAAATTGACTTATAATTGTAGTAACTTATATGAAGAATATAGCTTTAACATATTTCTTATCATATTACCTGATATTATTTTATAGATATGAAGTTAGAAAATGTTCAGCTTACCTATAGGGTTTATGTCAAAGAACAGCACTGGAGCTTTCAAAATTGACTGAAACATTTTGTCATGCAAAGTCTGAGAAGCATTAACAAGAACTTGAAACACCAACAGACTTTTTATTATGCCAAACAGTATTGTAACCACAGTTAAACCTAAAATAAGCAAAGAAATAATCAGAATATACAATGTATCTTTCATGCTGGGACTGGAAAAAAGAATTATAGTTAAATGCGGACTACATCCATTTTGCTTAGTGCTGTGTTCAAACTGTTCTAATACCTACTTTTTCTAACAAAAAGTATTTAATATTTAACACAGAGCTATATGAAAATCAAAATTTATCTATGTTGTTTCATTTTTAAAAATCTTGCCCAAGAGCTGTATATTTCTATTTTTAAAAAAAATAAAATGATAGCTTTGGTTCACAATCTCTGAAACCCAGTGTGCTTCTCTTGCATATGAAATTAGTAGGACATTAAAGTATGGTATTACCCACTACAATGTCATCTGGCAGGAGCAGGAGCCCATCTTTCCCATGCAGTGCATACTACCACACATTCTGAGTATTTTCAGACGCGACGGTACCACGAATGACCAAGCTGTGACACACCAGGATAGAGCGGGCTGTCGTATCTGATGGCCTGCTCTACGTGACCTCAGTCTGGGGCTGGGGCTGTTCCAGAAGGGTGCAGCGGCCTCATAGGCTGCAGTGGCCACCCATCAGGAAGGAGGAAGGGCCGCGCCGCACTCGGCAACGCAGGGGGTGGGGCCTGCGACCCACGTCTGCATGCTGCCCCAGCCCGCCAACATGTCTGTTCAGTGGTTGGGCCAGATCCTGCCCACGGTGAGAGCCCTCACCCCAGGCAGGATCAAAGCGTGACAGCACATTATTTAGTCACGGCTGAAAACACCTATAGATTCTACAACCCAATAGTATCAGTTTGCTGGCAGTGCACATGCTTATCTAATTGCTGATTTTTAAGGATTATCTTACTAAAAACATGCTACATTTTATGCAGTTGCTGTTCTGATCATATTTTTAGGGGGCAATCCTGTAGACTTTTGGCACTGATGATGCAAGTCCCAGTGAGGTGAATGGGACTCGAGTTGGTGCAAAGTACTACTGCTGGTTCCAAACAGTTTTAGGATCACATTTTAGCAGTTAAACTTAAACAAACTGAAGTAAATCATAATTAGCTAAGATCTGGAGGAGGTTTCCTTCTACACACTCCATTTTTCAAGGCTAATCTTATCTACCAGCCAATTAAAAGGGTTCCTGGAGAAAACATGAGGGTTTTTTGCTTTGCATACTCTACGTTTCTGATTTTTTTATTAGTGACTTTGCTATAGCACTTGAGAATAAATATATCCATGTTGAATTTTTAAAAGCCAGCATTTTATATAAACACAACTGGAACAGTAAGCTGCAGGATGAGGATCAATTTCTAATCCCTCTGCCCTTCCATATAATGATGGAAGATTTAGCTGAAACAACTTATTAGTATAGACAATAGCCACAAGTTTACGGTGACTGACTTTTTGAATACTCAATTCCTGGTTTACCTTCCAAAATCCAGAGCAGAGCAAATAAAGAGTCTGCATTCAACCTCTCTCTGCCACTACAGTTTTTTGTTTTTAATTATTCCAATTAATTTAGTCAGGAAACCAGACTGAGTCTGCTAATCTGTTAAGACATTACTAAATTGCTGTTAGAAATCCTATTTACCCCCATTGCTACTTAAAACACACTGAAAACTCTATAGTAGTAAATATTATTTAAAATATTCTTTACCTGCATAAATTCCTAAATACATGTCAAGATCTAGCTGCTTGGTCTCATTTACTCTGCTATTTCCATCTGTTGTGATATTCAGCTCTTCTTGTTTGTTTGCCCTATAGGAAGGCATGTAAAATGCAAACGAAGGTCAGTAGTACAACAGGAAGTTTACTTAGCAAGGATTGGAAATTGTGCGCGCGAGCGTGTGCGTGTGCATTTCAATATTTTTAAATCCTACTTGAATCAGTTGAATCTCTAATTCTAAACATCAACTGTGTTCATGCTGCCATGGATCATGCATGGGTAGAGACTATTATGGGTTACACTCCACTGCAAGAACTTTAATTTTTTCACAGGTAAAATAAGTGGGGATTATAAGAAAAGGTTGAACAAACTCCAAGTTTTCTTGGAACAGGCTTCTCTCCCCTCTATACACAGTGCTGATTTCTATTAATTATACAGTGCCTCTCCACAAGAACAAAAATAACTTACCAGTAGGAAAGCCACCAATCCTGAAGCACATAAGCAACCTTGAATAAACAAAGTTAAATATTCGGATTAATTTACAAAAAGGGAAAAGGAGCACTAGAGAATTAAATCTCTTCAGCCATTCTTCTATATCCTCTGGGGGACACATGTCATTAAAAATAAATAAATAAATAAATAAATATCCAAGCTCTCTGTGATGGAATTGAGCTGGTACATATATTCAGGGATGAATCTTATCCTCCAATAAATAGTATGGATCACTGCATAGCCAGAAAAATCAGCTAGTAGGCATCCTTATTGAAAGTGCACCAGCTGTCTTTCCAAGATCAACAGTGATTCCCAGAGCATTTTTTTATTTTTTATTTTATAAAAGATTTTTATCCTGCCCCTCCTGCCCGCAGGGCAGCTTGGGGTGGAAAATAACAAATTAAAACAATAAAACAATAAAAGCAATTTAAAAGTTTAAAATCCCATATGCGGGAGGAAAAAACAACTCCCCCAACCCACCCACTCTAACCCGCCCTCACCAAAAGCCTGGCGGAACAGCCAGGTCTTACACAAATGTCAAAATGACAGGAGAGTGGGGGCCAACCGAGCCTCCTCCGGGAGCAACTTCCACAGCACAGGGGCAGCCACCGAAGATGATCTAACATCGGTTGCCACGCATCTCGCCCGGGAAACTTCCAAAAAGGCTCCCACGGATGATCTCAGGGGTCGCACGGGCACATGGGGAGTGAGGCGGTCCTGCAGATAAGCACGGCCCAGACCATGAAGGGCTTTAAAGGTCAAAACCAGCATCTTGAACCTAGCCCGGTGCTTTATAGACAGCCAGTGCAGAGCCCGGAGCACAGGTGTCATGTGCTCCCTGCGGCCTGCCCCCGGAAGGAGATGGGCTGCGGCATTCTGCACCAGCTGCAGCCTCCGGACCAGCTTCTCGGGCGCCCCACGTAGAGCGCGTTGCAGTAATCCAGCCTCGAGGTGATGAAGGCATGGATGACAGTGGCGAGGTCAGAGCCTGAGAGATACGGCCAAAGCCACTGGACAAGATGTAACTGCCGAAACGCATTCCCCGCCATGGCCACAACCTGAGATTCCATGCTGAGCCGTGAATCGAGGAGCACACCCAAACTCCGCACCTGAGAGATCATGGGAGGGCGAACCCCCCCTACAAGAGGAGACTCAACCACTCCCAAGCCCCCTAAGCCCTCGCCCACCAACATCACCTCTGTCAAGTTTCAGCTACAGATGGCGCAACCTCATCCAAGCCCCCACAGCCGACAGGCACTGGGAAAATAAGGAGACTGTATGGCCTGGGCTGATGGAAAAAGAGAGGTAGAGCTGAGTGTCATCAGCATACTGACGACACTGCATGCCCTGAAACCCTCTCCCAATCTCCCCTAACGGCTGCATATAGATGTTAAACAAGATGGGGGATAGAACAGCACCCTGCGGGACTCCACACATGAGGTCCTGGGGAGAAGACATACACTCTCCCAAGACCACCCAGTGAGTTCTCCCGGCCAGGAATGAACGAAACCAATCCAAGACCGTCCCGCCAATCCCGGCATGGTCCCGCAGATGAGTCGCCAACACCTCATGATCGACTATGTCGAACGCAGCCGAAAGGTCTAGCAGGACCAGTAAGGTCTGACGACCCTGGTCCAATGCCAGACGGAGATCGTCAACCAAGACTACCAATGCAGTCTCCATACCATACCCAGGCCGGAAACCAGACTGAAAGGGGTCAAGGAAACCGGTGCGGTCCAGATGTTCCTGGAGCTGCCGTGACACAGCCCGTTCAATAACCTTCCTAAAAGGGAAGGTTAGAGACCGGCCGATAACTGGCAGAATCATCAGCATCAAGAGATGGTTTCTTGAACAGCGGCCTAACCACAGCCTCCTTCAGGCCGTCAGGCACCCTGCCCTCCCAAAGGGAGGCACTAACCACCCCAGCCAGCAATGGCCGTAACATCTCCTGGCTGGCTTTCACCAACCAGGACGGGTAAGGATCTTGTTCGCAAGTGGTGGCACGAACAGATCCCAACAAGGACTCCACATCGGCAGGTGCCACCATCTGAAACCAATCCCACAAAATAGGACAGGACGGGGCATCCATAGCCCCAAGTTGATCCTCTGCAATAACTGTGGTACCGAAATCGTGGCAGATGTGAGTGATCTTATCTACAAAGGTAGATAAGATCGATAAACTCTTATCTACCTCTGTAGATTGCTGGATTGCTCCAAGTCCAGGTGGAGACTGGCAGGACTGACCAAACCCTTCACCACCCGGAAAAGCTCCGCTGGACGTTACTTTGCAGATGCAATAAGGGCAGCAAAGAACTGCTTCTTTGCTGCCTGCACCACCACAGCATAGGCGTTTAAACTGCTCTTATGCTGAGATCGATCATACTTGTCACGAGTCCAGCACCACCGTCACTCCAACCGCCTGCTCTCCCGCTTCAAACACCGCAGGCCCTCAGTAAACCAAGGAGACCTGCGGGAGACTTGGGAGGGCAGTGGACGCCTGGGAGCCACTCTGTCAATGGTCTCAGCCAACAAGGTATTCTAGAAGGCTACAAGAACATCGACAGAGCGGGTGTCAAGGTCCAGGGGAAACTCCCCCAGAGCATTCTGGAACCGATCTGGGTCCATAAGTCTCTGGGGGCGGACCAATTTAATAGGTCCTGCACCCCTTTGGGCATATCAGATGGCAAACTAGAACCCTCAGCCCCAAGAGATTAGTAATGAGAACTACACAAAGAAAAACTAAGATGGAGAGTAACCATTTTAGAAAGATCAGAGAGTTATACATAGCCATTTTTCTTTGTCCCACTCCACAATTCTGTTGGGGCAAGAGTCAAAGTTTTCCTATCTGGAGCATCCTCTCTGCGAGTTAAAACAAACATGGATGATCAGGTACCTCCCCAGTCCAACCCCAGGCAGAAAAGCATGGCCGCCACTCCCCAGGTCAGCTGGCAGCACGATACAGACATACCTGTGACCCCTGGTGGCTGGCAAGCCATCCCCCCACCCCACCCCTGTTTTTACTCATATATTCTACTCGGACTGTAGAATGCTTTCTACAGTATGAGAGATTGAAATGTGATGGGTGGGAACACAGCAAAAGTGCACACTGGCAGTCCTTGCCCTCACCTAGCGCCCCACCTCCATCCATGAGAGGCAACCATGGAAACCGACCATGCTCCACGGCCCTTGCAGCCCTGGCAGGGCTGAACAGATGCACTGGCCCACACCGAGGCAAGCTGTAGCAGGCCCACATCTGGTGGCAGGACAGCAGACATGTGGGTGCCTAACCAACCCAGGTGGGCCATAGCAGGCCGCCATCACATTTGTTTTTACCCTGTATTTCTGTCTTATCTACCCATTGCATTTCAATACTCAGTTGAAGACACACTTTCCCCTACCAACTTTAAATGCTTGATGCAGCTGCAATCATTTTTATTTAACATAATAATCTTAAATGTACCACTAAAACATGTAATGAGATAGCTTGTATGAGTAGAATGTAACAATAAGAAAGTGAGCTGTGTTGTGCTGCATAGTTCAAACTGCAGAGAGCTACCCTAACATTCCAATGAAAGAAGAAATTTAATCACACTACTTAAAAATTAGATTACGTATACAGCATTATTGTTATGATTATTTATTTATATAGCACAAGCAATATACTTGTCACTGTACAACCTTTAATTAGGAGACAGGTCGCTGCTGCAAGGGGCTTGCTATCTAGAAGAGACAAGGGACGGGACTACAAGGTCAAGGGGCACAGACGGAGAGATGGGGATACATTCACAAAGATGAAAAATCGCTAGTGCCCATGCATAGCTTAGTTACAGAGGAGAAGGGGACCCTGAATAAAAGGATGGAGGGAAAAGCATCAGCGACCAGTCTGCGGGCTGAGGAGCTAGGGGAAGTCTGACAGAAGAGGTAGGATTTCAGAAAAAATTTGAAGGTTGGAAGACAAGGAGCAGAGTGAATGAATTCAAGGAAGGAGTTACAGGCATAGAGGGCAGGAAACTTGGGGGCAGGTGAAGGCAGTGGCAAAGGAAGAATTAGACTTCCAGGCAAAAGGAAATAAGTGCGGAAAGATGAGAGGAGAAAGGCCCTGAAGAGCCAGTGGAGGGATAAAACTTAATCATAAAAATACTGTGGATCAAAAACTGTTTAGCGAACAGTCATGAGAGCTGTTTAATACACTCTATGATCAACAGAGAAATGCTATCAACATTTTAAAAAATTTAATGTGTGGTACCAAATAACTTACCTGAGCCAAAACATTTAAGAACAAAAGAATAAAAATAACAAAGTAGTTTGCTCCAGCTGAAAAGTATTTCTTGTAAATATTGAAGCTTATTTTTCCCTCTGAACGGCTTTCTTCTGGAAACGCAGTCAGCACAGGTTCAGTCTACAGTGAATACAATTAAAAAGAAAACTAACATTAAACTTTATTTTGAAGTAATATATGCAGAAAAAGTTATCAATGTGCATTACAGTCAACAGCCAGCAAAAATTAAATAAGGATATTAACCTTTTTAAACATAAATATGTAAGGATGATGGTAAAAAGCCATATCGCACTTATTACGATAGGAGAACCAGATGCAATGGAGTTTCATGGGATCAATATCAGTGGGTATTGCCCGCTGTTGTGGCGGATGTTCTTGGGGCTGTTCTTGGAACCACCTCTTGCAAACTGGACCCATACCTGTCTTAGCTGGTCAAGGCTATCCAGGAGATGCTGGGGCCACTGCTGGTTGGAGTGGTCAATGCCTCCCTGAGGGAGGGCAAAGTTCCAAAGCACCTCAAGGAGGCGGTGGTGCAGCCTCTGCTCAAAAAGTCATCGCTCGACACTGACTCCCTCGCTAGTTATCGGCCGTCTCTAACCTTCCCTTTTTAGGGAAGATTATTGAACAGCGAGTGGCTCGGCAACTTCAGGGGCATCCTGATCGCATCCGATTTCTGGACCCCTCAGAGTCTGGCTTTCGCCGGGGCTACAGCACTGAGACCGCTCTTGTGGCTTTGGTCAACAACCTCCACCAGGAACTGGACCAGGGTCGTTCGACCCTGTTGATATTGTTAGCTCTATTGGCTGCTTTTGACACTGTTGTTGAGCACAAGATGTTGGCGACTCGTCTGCAGGACTGTGCTGGGGTGGGCATGACTGTTCTTGAATGGTTCCGCTCTTTCTTGGCCAGAAGAGCAAAGCGAGTGGTGCTTGGGGATTATTTTTCAGCATCCTGGGACTTATCATGTGGAGTTCCACAAGGTTCCATTCTGTCCCCTCTCCTGTTCAACATGTATATGCAGCCGCTGGGCGAAGTCATGAGAGGGTTTGATGTTTGGTAACATCAATATGCTGATGATACCCAACTCTACCTTTTGTTTTTATTTGACCCAGGCCCAGCAGTCTTGGTGCTTACCCAGTGTCTGGAGGCTATGGGGGACTGGATGAGGGAAAGTCGAGTGAAGTTGAATCCCGACAAGACAGAGGTAATGCTTTGTGGGGAAGGTGGTGGGTGTGGCGTCTCCCATCATTGATGGGGTTCGCCCCCTGCTGGTTCCCCAGGTTCGCAGTCTGGGAGTGCTCCTTGACTACCAGCTCTGCCTTGATGTCCAGGTGGGAGCGGTGGCGAGAAGTGTGTTTTTCCAATTACATCTGGTGCGACGGCTTCGGCCGTACGTCTCAGATTCCGACCTGGCCACTGCCATCCATGGCTTCATTACTTCAACACTGGACTATTGCAACACGCTCTATGTGGGACTATCCATGGCGACAGTTCAGAGACTACAGCTAATACAGAAAGCAGCAGTCCGTCTCCTTATGGGGACAGGCCGCCGGGAACATATTACAAGGGTGCTCCACTCTCTGCACGGGTTGCCTATAGTCTTCCAATTCAAGGTGATGGTGCTGACCTTTAAAGCCCTCCACGGCCTGGGACCTACTGACCTGCAGGACTGCCTCTTTCCCCGGGCTGCGCCACGGCTGTGGAACTCCCTCCCAGCAGAGGCCTGGGTGGCCCCAGACCTTTCCTCCTTTAGACGATTTTGTAAAACCTGGCTATTCCCATCAGGCTTTTGGCGAGGGGGACGGGTAGGGTGGGGGGGGTTGAGGGTTAGGGTGGGAGGTTTTTTTGTTCCTCTTCTTTTGTTTCTTCTGAGTTTTTTGGTTTATTTTTTTACTCTCCCCTGCTGAGATTTTATGTTTTTATTAATCTGTTATTAATTGTTTTTATTTGTGTTTAAAATTGTGAGCAGTCCCAAGTGGTTTTTTCAGGAGGGGCGGTATATACGATTGTAGAAATAAATAAATAAATAAATAAATAAATAAATTATAGACTATAGGTAATAATGAAGAATTGTCTTTGCAAAATGGTCTTGTTGGGTTTGATATTTATCTCCCAACAGCTGCTAAATATGCTAAAGTTCACATGCATAATTGTAACATGTTGCAAACACATACGTTGCAAGCTCAACTTTGACTTATAGCCCAGCCACTTCTTTCACTCTTATGCATCATTATCAATGCAAAGTTATCAATACAAATAACCCTGGTGACCGAGGTCCCAGTTCATGAAAATGTTCAGAAAGAGTGGCATGCGGTTAAGTTTACATTGAGTGACTCTTCAGCATACTGTATGCCTAAGCATTTTTCTGAATCAAAGCCTGGTTAATAGAAAGGGAGAATGTGGAAAATTATATTTTTGAAGGAAGCATAAGAAAAATGAATTATACAGCAGACTGAAAGACTTCTTAGAGAGGTAGGTAGACATAGAAGGCAATGATAAAAAGTGGAATTCTTCTAAAGTGTCTTAATGTGTTGAAAGTTAATCATATAATTAAAACCATATTCTCTATCCAAGATAACACTAAATAATTGATACCTAAAGGAATGGGGTGACTCTCCACAGTTTCATATAATGTGCATCCATATTTTTACATACACATATCATAACTCCCCCCTGGAGTTATGATGTGTGTCCTTATAATTACTTTCTGGGGGTGTTAACTAATGAGATGTTAGCCCGCTGGATTCCGGGTTTGATCCATGAATCCCCCACTCACGTTTAGTGTGTCCAGCCTAATAAACTGGCAGCATGCGACGTGTCTTTCATGCGTTTGTGGGCAGCCCCCACTGGCAGCACAGGTGAGAGCGAGAGTAGAGAGAGGGACAGGAAGCAGCCACTCCTCTGACACTCTAGAATTTCTGCGCGCAACTCTACAGGTGCTGACGGACCTGTGCACTGCACACAACCTAACTGACAGGACGTGGACACACGTGGGTTCACATTAATCCGCATTAGCCAGCATTTGTCCACATGGCGGGCTCTACATTCTCCAAGAACATGCTGTGAGAAAGGGCAGCAAGTCCAGTGGGTGGTGGTCACATGTCCGGTCAGGCGAACACCTAAAAAACAGACAGATGGACACCCACCTGGTGTGAGCTAATGTGAGCTAACATCTTGTTTGTTAACACCCTGGATGCCCTTCCTTTGTCCCCATTCTCTTGACAGGATACAGCCAGGCCATCACATCAATACTGAAGAATGAAGGCATTGAACTGATGAGCCACATATCCTATTTTGATCTACTTAAACCACTAATATTATTCTGTGTTGATCCTGATGTGGTATGGTATCATACTCTGCAAACAATTAACCAGCAATATGCTGTTTGATTTGTATTTCATGTACTCACAGGTAAGTGTTCGGCAGCTCCTTCTTTCTGTGACTGCACAGAGGAGTCCAGTGACCAGACTGAGGACTGTGAAAAAGCACGGTTCCTTGCTGACTTCGAACTGGGCGTCCCTGGAATTGTCAGCTGCTCATCCTCTTCACTTTTTTCCAAAAGGGAAGCAAAATCTATTCCAGATTTCAAGAACTCTGAATATGTCCCTTTCCCTACCACTTTACCCTGAAATTAATAAACACAAACATTATTAATGGAGAACACACTTTTTGTAACTTTAGTGCACAATAGGTTGTATAAATACTCTCATTTGGAATCATATAACAAAACTGAAGCAATTCATAGAAACCCTATTGTAGTAACCACCATGAGTTAAAAGCACCCAACTATCAGCTCCTTTTAAACACAAAGCACCAAGAAACAAACAAAACCTCGACATCACGATTTTCTGCCTTTATAAAGGACACCACAGTACCTTCAAGGCAATCTGTAAAGAAAAAGAAATGGAAATGTGTCCTTCCTCGGTTTCTTTTCAATATATAAACAGAGTCAGGCCTACGGCAGCTTCCCTATCCGCACTGACTAAGCTGGTGTCGGGGGTGGTCTTGCGGTCTCCCAGGACGATAGTCCTGGGGGAACTTCAATATCCATGCCGATGCCAGTTTTGGAGGGGCAGAGCGTGAGTTCATGGCCGCAATGGCAACCATGGGCCTGTCTCAGAGGATGGTGGGCCCCACACACATTGGAGGACATACCCTAGACATGATGTTTTGCACAGGCCTTGAGGTGGGGGATCCATTAGTAAGGGAGGTGTCAGCAAAACCCTTGTCATGGATGGATCATTATCTCCTCCAGGCAGGCATCCTGGCGCATGTCAGCCCCCGGGAGGGTTCAGAGCCAATTAGAATGGTTCGCCCCCGATGGCTTATGGAACCTAGAAGGTTCCAGACTGCTCTAGGGGATGTATCCTCTGATCGCAATGGCTGCTAACTCAATGACCTCATGACCATGTGGAATTCCGTGTTGGTGGAGGCCAATGACCGGGTGGCTACCAGGCATCCGCTCCCGAACCGCTGACAATGCAGGTCCCCATGGCATACAGAGGAAACTGCGGCAGATGAAGTAGGAAGGGTGGCGGTTACAGCGACAGTGGCATCACTCTCATGGTGAAGTTGACCAATTGCAGCATAGTCTGGTTACGTACCTATGCTGTGGTGGTGCGGGCATCAAAGAAAGTTTTCTTTGCTGCCCTCATTGCGTCTGTTAAGTCACGCCCGACGGAGCTTTTCCGGGTGATGAGGGGGCTGGTCAGTCCAGCCTCTCTCCGCCTGGATTTAGAGTCATCGCATGCCCGCTGTGATTTGTTTGTCGACTTTTTTGCAGATAAAATCGCTCAGATCCACCACAGTTTTGACACAACACTTTTAGCAGTGGGTGAATCAGAGGCAGTAGAAGCCCCGCCTTGTCCTGTTTTGTGGGATGAATTTCAGAATGTGTCACCCTCTGATGTGGGGGATGCCCTGGGGTCTGTCCGAGCCGCTTATTGTGAATTAGACCCATGCCCATCCTGGCTGGTCAAGGCCAGCCGGGCAACATTAGCGCCATTGCTGGCGGGGATTGTCAATGCCTCCCTGGGGGAGGGCAGGGTGCCAGACTGCTTTAAGGAGGCGCTAGTGCGGCCCTTGCTCAAGAAACCATCTTTGGACGTTGGCATCCTTGCCACCTATGGGCCGGTCTCTAACCTTCCCTTTTTAGGGAAGGTTATTGAGCGGGTGGTGGCTCAGCAGTTGCAGGAGCATCTGGACCGGATTCACTTTCTCAATCCCTCGCAGTCAGGTTTTCGCCATGGATATGGCACGGAGACTGCACTTGTGGCCTTGGTCGATGACCTCTCCCGTGAGTTGGATCGGGGTCACTTGGCCCTGTTGATCCTATTAGATCTCTCGGCTGCATTTGATACCATTGACCATGAGTTGTTGGTGTCTTGGCTGCGGGACCGGGCAGGACCGTTCTTGAGTGGTTCCGCTCCTTCCTGGCTGGGAGAGTCCAGCGTGTGGTCCTAGATGATTTTTCATCTTCTCCCCAGGGCCTTATGTGTGGAGTCCCACAGGGTTCCATCTTGTCCCCTCTCTTGTTCAATGTGTACATGCAGCCTTTGGGGGAGGTTGTCCGGGAGTTTGGCGCACAGTGTCATCAGTATGCTGATGACACCCAGCTTTATCTCTCATTTTCATCCGACGCAGGCCCGGCAGTTTCGGTGCTTACCCGGTGCTTGGCAGCTGTGGGGGATTGGATGAGGGCAAGCCGTCTGAAGTTAAATCCGGATAAGACGGAGGTGATGGTCGTGGGGAAGGCCGGGGGAGCGGTAGCTGCCATCATTGATGGGATCCGTCCTGCCCTGGTATCTCAGGTTCAGAGTCTGGGGGTGCTCCTGGACCCGCAGCTCCGCCTGGATGTCCAGGTGGCGGCTGTGGCGAAAGGGGCATTTCGCCAATTACCTCTGGTGCATCGGCTTCGGCCATATGTCTCTGACTCCGACCTAGCCATGATCGTCCATGCTTTTATTACCTCGAGATTGGACTACTGTAACGCACTCTACATGGGGCTACTCTTGGTTTTGGTTCAGAGGCTGCAGCTGCCGCAGAATGCGGCGGCTTGTCTCCTAACGGGGACAGGTCGACGCAAGCATATTACACCAGTGCTTCGTTTTCTGCACTGGCTGCCTACAGTCTTCCGGGCCCAATTTCAGGTGTTGGTGTTGACCTTTAAAGCCCTGAACAACCTGGGCCCCACTTAACTGCAGGACTGCCTCACCCTCCAGGTCCTGGATCGGCCCCTGTGGCCGACTGGGGGTGCCCTCCTCGAGGGCCCCTGGGTTTCTCGGGTGTTGACCTTGTGGAGGGCGTTCTCTGTGGCCGCACCACGGTTGTGGAACTCCCTCCCGTTGGAGGTCCACCTGATTACCGATCTCCCCTCTTCCCGTAGAAAATGTAAGACCCGGCTGTTCCGCCGTGGTTTTCCTGAGGGAGAGGGGGGTGGGGGTGGGGGGGCATGTTGTTTTTATATTGTGTTTTAATAGTGTTTTAAATCATATTATTGCTGTTTTAAATTGTTTTCATATGTTGTTAGCTGCCCCGAGATGCTTTTAGCAGGAGGGAGCGGCATACAAATGTTATTATAAATAAATAAATAAATTGCAGACGGCAGAGTCTGGGGCAGACGGCAGAGTCTGGGACAGCAGGCAGTACAGGGAGGTGGGGGTCAAAGCAAAGACCCACACAAGTGGCTGCACATGGTACTCCCTCTCAGAAGTGTCCTGTCCCCTCCCACTTCCTACCTAGAAGCCCCGACCAGAGGGGTTCTGTGTCGAGACAGGAATCTAGGAGGAGTTGCGCTGATGAATTTCTTTACGAATTACCTGCTGCTGAGGAAGGGTCCTGCTCTCCTTTTCTCCCCTGCCACCGCTGTCATGCTGAGGCCTGCCATGTGGCAAGGTGCCTATAGCAGTGGTGGTGAACCTCAGGCTCAGGGACCAAATGTGGCCCCTAGATAGTTTTTATTTGGCCTCTTTCCAGTTCCTGGATCTGACCCGTGGATCCGGTTCCTACCCTCAAACACTGATAGACTGAGCTCAGGGTAAGAAAGCAGAGATGAGGGCATGCACATAAGGATAGGAGACAGATCCAAGGCACAGCTCCATGATCTGGACCCTCCTGTTCCTGAGTGCAACCCTTAAGCACCTTCACTCCCAACTTCTTTGTGGCCCTCAGAGCTTGTACTAATTTTCAAATGGAAAACATTCCTCACCCCTACCTTATAGTTTTGGCCAAAACTTCCAAAGGAGGGAGAAGGCAGTACAGCACCACGCTATTGCAGTTGCTCCTTGTGCAGAGGCCCCCTCTGCCTGTGCCCATCCCGGGATCCACTCCCTTGGCCAGGACCGTTTTGTGAGGCCCCTTTTGTCAGAGGGCCTGGAGCCACGAACCCATCTGGGCCAACCTACGACCTGTCTTGTACTTAAATAAGGCATGTATAGGTCTCTTCTGCTTAAACAAGCAGAAAATAATATGAATTTTTCATCAACTTCAACATCAGAACGTCAAGTTTGGCGTTTCCTGGATTTGCTGGCAAATCAGAGGGGACTGGTGTGTTTTTTTTCATTAAAAGGACTGTGGTGCTGAATCTTTAACAAATACAGCTTTCCCCCTGTTTGTATAGGCATTTAAACAAATGTTAATTATTTCACTTCTCCACTAATCAGGCAGAATACATTTGATCAGATAATATACCAGTATTCTTAGAAAACTCTACTCAGATCTTCTTCTTAATCCCTAAATAATCTTAATGAATGCCTTCAGCAGATATGAGTACACTTGAGAACTGCATTAAATATTGTTACTTTTATATCGGTATTTGTTTTTCTTCTCATTCAAACTCTTCACTTCTTTATCTTAGCAGCAGGAATGATGACTAGAATACAGCCAGGTTTCCAGTCACAGCCCAACAATGTCATTTACCTCTTTTAAAATTAGAATCTGGTTTGCATCTCGGAGATATTGCAGTTGATGGGTCACTAAAATACAGAGTTTTTGGTGCAAGGCCTGACAAATGCATCTGAAAAATAGGAAGGTATAAATTGAAAATCTACTATTCTAAAACATTTTTGCAAATTACAAACATTTATAAAGCTGAGAGCTAGATTTGGTAATCAGTATAGAGGATCAACGCTAGACTGGCTTCAAGAAAAGTCCTCCCAAACCTACCAGATTCATAAACCCAACTCATTGCTTGTTCCAGGAGAGAACAAAAGAAAGACCTTTCCACATTCTCTTTCCCACCCCCCCTTTAATGGAGCAATGGTTGGGGCTGGAGGGGTGGCAGTAATCTATGGATGTTGTCTCCTTAGTCTTCTCACTCATAGTTTACTGAGAAAGTAGTTGATGGGGGCATTCTTGTATATCACCTTTAAAAAGTGTGTTAGGTATGGAGAAGAAAGAAAGGTCATGCTTCTTTCTGCCTAAAGTTACAACAATCCTGAAATGATGTGCAAACTCCTAAGACTCACTGACTCCAGCAGGACTTTTAGAATAATTAATAGTTTCAGGATTGTAGCCTAATTTTGAATATAACTTGTGCCAACAAAGCTAGAATGGACGGGATGAGGGAAAAGAGTTACTGATAATAATTGTTATTATTAATAATAATAATAATAATAATAATACATTTATTTAGCGTAGTCATTGGCCATTGCAACAAAAAACAAAGTAGATAAAACAATACAAAACCAAAACAGTGTTAGCAACCAAACAATATACAATAGACAAAAAAAGAGTTACTGAGATAAGGGTTAACCATTTCTCATTCATGGTCCCTGTACATCATGATTATCCCATGGGCTGGGTGTGTGTGTGTCAGATAAGATCACTTCTTGGCCATGTGATTAACTCCCCCGATACTGCTCTCAAAATCCTCTCTTGCCAGCTCAGCAAGCTAAATTACTTGTGTCATCTGCAATGTAGTTGTCCCTTTATCAACACAAACAAGAAGTAAAGCATAACTCAAATAATAAATATGGAGCACTCTCTGGAAAGAAAACAAGTCACTTGGGAACAACAAAATACTAGGAAAAGATCCTACATGTATTAAAACAGTATACTATGTTTTAAGCTGTTTTAATATAGGAATATTATTATGTCATACACTTGGCTTTTTGACTAAATAAATCTGTAATGGGTTATTCTATTTCTGAATGGTTTTAAAATGTAATAATTTGACTAGCTTAGCTGCAGTATGGTACTTTGAAAATGTTTATATGCAAATTCCTACCGTGTTGCAACACTGATAAATACTGGCATATCCCAGGGCAACACTGGATAAATGATATGCTTTCTTTTAAAAATAGATTTGAGAATATAATACAGTAATAAAAATACTGCTTTAGTTCCATTTTCAAATGTAGGGAAGATTAACTGAAGTAGGCCTGTATCCTAAACACGCCAATACTGCTAATGGAGCAATGGGGCTACATTTGCTCAGTTTATATATTTTTACTGGCTATGCTACATACCTGAGCAAGGACCTTGTATGACCAGAAAGCTTGCTTATTTCCACCAACAACAGTTGGTCCAATAAAAGATTTCATTAGAATCACATCATTCAAACCACTTCATCTCTCAGAGTTATTGTGTATAGAATAGTGACCATAATTAACCTTATGTGATAGTATTTTATCAACTATTCTTAGAAGCAAGGTTTGATGACAAGCAGGCATCTACCCACAAACTGCTCTTATTTGGATCTGTTGTCTTGACACTACTCAGTTCTTGTATAAATGGAACAATTGGCATTCAGGACCATCTCTCAGTCGCAAGGTGGAAGAATGAATATAGGAATTCCAATTCTTAGACTCTAGATGAAAATAGTATCAAGTGCAGGTGTTAAGACCTCTACAATGACGAAGAACTATCCACTGACATTACCAATTGCCAGGCTA
Organism: Sphenodon punctatus; assembly: GCA_003113815.1. NCBI lineage: Eukaryota > Metazoa > Chordata > Lepidosauria > Sphenodontia > Sphenodontidae > Sphenodon > Sphenodon punctatus. The sequence goes on from QEPC01001394.1 coordinate 8,346,588, forward strand.
TAAAAACTACTAATCCTAAGTCTAAATATGAACAGAACAACAATATGCTTGTTTGAATGATTCTGAGAAGAAACAACAGTAGATGAAGAGTCCTTTCGATTGTCCGTTGAGGTTGGAAGAATTTGAGGTGGCAAGATGGCCCCACGCTTTTAAAACCTTCCCTTAGTATATTAAAGATGGAATGCACTAGGGTCAAGGGGGTTGAGGGGACAAGGAAGAAAGCCATCCACAGCCCGACTGCTAATGAAGATCATAGATTTTTAGGGTTGGAAGGGATCGCCAAGGTTTTCTTGCCTACCTCCTACTCCAAGGCAGAATATCTTCTGCTTACATTCCCATATCCAAGAATCCACACAGCCACTGGAAAAAGGGCAGCTTATTTCAGGAGGGAGGTAATTCCCACAGATAATTCTGAGGACTCAAATACACTACAAGTCCTCCAAATGTGACACAACACCGTTAATAACACCTTCTGTCTAAAAATAACAAATACCAACCTCTATTACTCTAATGTTCATTATGCTGCATGAGTGAGGGTAAACATGTTTTATTGAATATGACTATTTAATTAGGCTTTCATCCTGTACAATGGCAAGACAACTGCACTGGTCAGGGCATGTTTTTCAAGAAAACGGTCAGATGTAAATAAAGGTTTTACAAAAAATTGTGTTTGTATCTCCCTGAAAGTCTGATATCTCAAAGTGCTGTTTCATTGGGTGTTTTCACACAAGACGCTCTCCACCACTACCCACCCACCCACTATACATGTTACAGGACATCCATAGGGCAACACTGCAGCCCTGTAACCTGTATAGGAGGTGGGTAGGCAGGGGGTGTCTTGTGTGAAAACAGCCATTCAGTAATCCAGCATGCACTATACTGGTGATAAGATATCAATATCAAACACAGAACACTACTAGAGAATGTAGTGGGATTCTAAAGGGTCATGTATTGTTGTTGTTATTATTATGTAAGTGGCTTTTAAAAATTATTTAGTGTGGTTTTACAAAGAAGAAAAATCGTTTACCTTTTTAACTAAAAGGTAGTACGATTAAAACTTTGCAAAAATGGACAATATACGAAGATTGTCCTTAGCCCTTTCAATTGCCTTTTCTAACTTCAATGTTATTTGTGGCATTCTTGTGATAGCCTCTACCCTAGATTTAACAAAGTTTAGGAAATAAACACATCTACACTATCTAATTACAAAGGCAAAATTGAAAAGCTTTAAAAGGGAGACCAGATGAATAAAAAAAGCCATCTACCTGTCCTTCCCCATGTTGTCTCTATGCTCTAGTTGAATTCTGTGGCTGATGTAGTATTATCAGCTTAATACAGAGTATAGATCTGGGGAGAGCCACAAAATGGGAGCCAGCAGTCTGACTTCAGTGGACATGAATGGAAAAGTGTTGGTGGTTTTTAAAAAAGGAAGTTATATGCTGAACATGTCTCCTGCCCTTTCTTTCTGAAGCATTCAACACATCATTCTAAAAAATAATAGGTTTTTTCCTAAACCTCATCTAAAATGCAAACTATATTTTTATATAAGAATTTATGTATAGTCTGATTCCAAAATACTTTTCAAAGTATTTTCTCATTTGTGGCAATGGAGGAAGATCCTTGTAAATGAGAAGAGAATAAAATCAGGATGCCTGTCAATGCGTGTGAGGATGTGTCAGCTGGAATACAGTCTAGAATCTTGTCACTTGATAGTCTCAGACAGGAGAGAGTCAGGCAGAAGCACTTGTCACTTTCTTGATGTACTGAAAGAAGATTAAATGTCTGTATGATAATTCTCTTTAAATCCATAGGGCTATCTGGCAATTCATATCATAGTGTTTCGAAATAATTTATAGAAACACTTAGCAAACATTACAAATAGAGGTGGTCAAAAGTTTTCCACTGAAAACCTTCTTGACAAAAACAGCTTCTTTGACAACGTCAAAAGATTTTACATAAAAACCGTGAAAGGGGGGGGGGGATTCTAGAAATGAAATACATTTATTAGAAATGGGAAATATCGCTATTTTAAATGCCAGCATTCAAAATCCCAACCACCACTAAAAACACGAGAGGGGGTGGGGAAATGGAGGACCAAAAGGAATAGCTAAACCGTAAGGAGTTTGAGGATGGAGATTTTGAAAGGAAATGCTGGAACTGAACAAAAAGTTTGGCATTTTCAACCCTGACTAAATATATTTTTTAAATCTTTTAAACACTAGATGAATCATTCTTAGCTAGCATCTGCATTTCTGAGAATGTTTTTATGCAGGTGCCCATACTCAAAGTGCTGCCCTAGCACCAGCCCTCGTGAACTAAATGGGGCTTGTGCAGGTGGATCACTTTTGAAGATCAAGCTGTTTATTTTTGGAAGCACTGAACATTTTGAATGCTTTATTTTGAAACTTTCATGGAATCAAAAGTCCATGAAGATTTTTAAAACTTCAGTTTCAGTTTTAAAATACTGATTTCCCGCCCCCCAACATTCACAGACTTTGCAGAAAAAAATACTTTATAAAGCAAAGTAGTACGAAGTAAAATGCTGGAAGTGAAAGCTACACAAGGAGAATTTCTCCTAAAAGTATTGTTTGTTTGTTTGTTTTTAAAAAAAACAAAGATCTCCCAAGGAGGAATCTACAAATATTAATTAAAGCAAAAGAAACCAAAAAAGCAACTTACTTTTCAAACAAGTGTCTGCTAACTTCCGCATCTACTGCACTCAGGGGGTCATCCAAGAGGTAGATGTCTGCATCCTGATACACTGCTCTAAAAGCATGAAAAGAAAAATCAGTCAAGCAAGTGGCAAATAAATCCACCTGGATAATTCTTGTCTATATTAGCCAACTTTTACCTGGCAAGATTAACACGGGCTTTCTGTCCCCCACTTAGTGTAGTTCCACGATCTCCTATCATAGTGAGGTCCCCATCTTTTAACAGCTGTACATCCTGTAAAGTCAGAGGACACACAAGCCATGTGGAAGTGTGGAAAAAGCCAACAACTAACACAGGCAAGAAACAACTAACACGGGCAAGATTACCCATGTGAATTGCCAACACCACTTATAAAAACAGCACTACGTATTATTCTGGGCTATACAGCATAACCAGTAGCTTCCCTGCAGTTTTGTGTTCTGCAAGTTGGTTTACAGGAAAGCTCTATAAGAAGGCAGACATACTAGTACTGAAACAAACAGTAGATCTCATATTTGCATATACTATAAATATTCACATAGCCCACCGGAATTATTTCTGTCTGATATAGAGTCTGACTTTAAACTGGGAGAAAAAATTAAAAAGTGTGTGTGTGTGTTTGTGCACGTGTATGCAAATATCAGAAAGGTGGCATGGGCACACAAGGGAGAAATAGAAACCATGAGGCTCAATGCAGTTGCCGCAAAGCAGAGCCCCACTAGCAGTGCCCTTTAAAGGCTCTAAACAAAAGCTCTTTATGTGAGCAATATACAAAGCTCTTCTCTGTGACAATTAGAAAGGTGAAACCAGCACTTGTTCTGGTAGCTTTTTAAAAAGAAACTGAGGGTTCAAGTCTTCCTAAGGTAAGGAAACGTATGTCTGTAGACACAAGAACACCTACCAGGCAGGAAAGAAGTCCTATGTTATTGCTGGTGTTACTGTTTTACAAAGAAAATATATACATAATGTATATAGCTGAACATGTACATCTTCAGCTTACCACAAAATCCAGATTTGAAACCTTGATCTTGCAGTCACTTTTCTGCAATTGCCAGAGTATTCAACAAGCTAGAGATCTGTTTGAAGGCTGCCATATCAGCAGTAGGGTAGTTAAACTTTGTAGCTGTTATGCCAGGGGTTCTGGGTTCTTTGTGCCTCTTCTGTATTAGTTTATCTTAGAAAATTGAAGGCTCAATTCTTGGTGGGGCCAAATCTATGTCCTGCGGACTCTACATGCAACCTGTACACCACAATGTGCCTGCAATTGAGGTGTGTGCAGTTTATGCATGAGTGCGCACACATGAGGGTGTATGCGGGAGCAGTCTCATTGACCTTAAGGGACGTACCTGGAACTGAGAAGTTAGGAGCTACTACTTCATTGGTTTTTAAAAAGCTAACAGAGGGTGAAAACAAACATAATAGTAGTCCGCTTTAGCCCAGGACTCACCTGCACATCTGCTCGGTCACTGCCAGATGCGCACCCGCTACCACCCTGAGGCAGGTTGCCAGCTACTACAGGATGCATGGGGTGGCGGAGGTGAAAGACACGGCCCAGGCAAAGTCCTGGCCACCTGAACTAAACCAAGCTAAGAGTATCCCTCCTGTTTGGTATCAGAGGATCGGACCCAGAGGAGCCTGCGCATCTGGCCCTGCTGAACAGCTGATCGGCAAGGGGGGGCTGAAGGAGCACACCCAGCTGGCCCCACTGAACAGCTGATGGGGGGGCTTGGAGGACCAGATAGGCCCCTAACAGCGGTTTGGCAGCAGCCCTTCCTGGAGGCCTGCTCCTGCTGAACAGCACAGGTCAGGCGTCCTGTCCTATTTGGACAGCTCCTCAGGCCAACCCGTAGTGTAGAGGGACCTGTGATAGTACCCACATGCCAGGGTTATGGGAGGATGGACTGCTCGTGTGAACAACCCTCCCCAGCATCCCGAGAGATGGAGGCTGCAGTGGCCCATCCCAGAGCAGGGCAAGAGGCACCTCACTGCTGTCACATTTGTTTCACCCAGAGATAACATATATAGGGCAGATTAGAAAGCTTATTTATGAAGTTTTCCTTTGGAGATGGAACAAATCAGGCAAAACTGTTGGATAGGCTATTTGCCTTCCATATTGTTTTCAGCTCTAGGACAGACTATGGCATGAAATGTCCATTTTAAGCACCAGGTATGTCTTGGTTTTAGAACTGTGTTTAGTGCTCCGTATACTCAAACTTGAATGTAAACTTTATAAAAGGACTCATTACTATCAAGGAACAAGATTAAAGCAGCTATCAGCCGTGCATGAATTAATTTGCAAAAGCTTTTAAGCATATCATCTACTTTCAACCTGCGGTGCTTCTGAGACAATATTCTACATCATCCCCCTTTTAGCTGTCAAGCACAATATTCATCTCTTAACATGACAAGCTTCACCTCTTTTGTATCAAGCTCCCCTTCTACAGATACCTTTCAAAAACATTTTACAAGAGGCTACAAGAGATCAAACACCTCTAGCCTATAGTGTTAGGACTCTGGATCCCCCTTAATAATTGATGAAGTCTACAACTTAAAATGACCATGATATTATGAAACGGTTATTTGGGAAACAAAAAAGAAAAGTCACATCAATGAGCATTTTTGGTTTTTTAAACTTGTTAGATGATCTATGTTCTCTATTCTACACTAGAAGAACATGACTTAAAGACATTACAAAACAAGTTACTTGGAACTAGCTATTTCCAGTTAAATTTCTTCGCTTCTCAGAAAATTAATCTCCCTCTAGTGATTTATGTTATGAATTACAGAAAGTTGACTTTTTACACAAACTTCACATAATAGCATCTTCATTTATGGCACTAAACAAAAAACTTATCTTGTAAACTAATTACTGATTCTACATTTCAATTTTGGTGCATATATTTTGTAATCATAGCAATAATCATACTTCTCAAGTGCACCGGATTGCACGGGACATCACAGGTTTGGGCTTCTTTTTCCTCCTGTCCCGGATTTGACCAGGGGCTGAGCATGCAGACATGTGCAGTACTGGTCCTCCCTGCTGTGCAGTGTTCTGCCCTGTCCCTCCTCCCAGTACACTCACTCATGTATGCTGCCACGCTTCCCTGGGAGAACTCTTTAACTGTTTGTCTCACAGCACAGTTACTTCCCCTTTGCAGTGCTGTCTCAGCTGCCTCTCAGGAACAGCAGCCGGCCCTTCAGTCATGTAGATCCAGTCCAGATCTGACCTGCGCCTCCTCATCATCCCACGACTGCCAACCGAAGTAGCTGGCTCTGCTGCCACTGTTTGCTGGTGGTGGTCCGTGGGTGCCTTCTAACAGTTGCTGCTGCACGCTGCCACAGGCAGGGCACTCATTCCTGCATGAGCAGCAGCAGCTAACACACAGCCCCAGAGAGTTGCTGAATGAGAAAAGTAGCTCCCAAACTCTCAACAAGCAGACAACAAATAATTGTTGGTGGTGAGTTTTTTGCATTGCTCTGGGGAATGAATGGGCATGGAGGGTGGATAACGGAGAAAGAGGAGGGCAAGGATGAGGAGGCAAATTGCAAAGCTGGGCTCGCTCTCTTTCCTGCATGGGAAGGGGTGGGGGGTTGCACGGTGAGGAGGAAAAGTGAAGGGCTGGGCTCGCTTCGTTGCCTTCATGGGGTGGAGTGGCAAGGTGCTGGGCTGTGGGCTCTTTTCTGTATGGGATGAGCTTGTCTCTACAAACGTTTTGCTCATAAATGGTTATTTGTCAAGTCGATCTCCTGATGAGACCTCTCTGAAAGGTATGTGCTGCGTTGAAGTTTAATTTACATAAATGCATGCAAATTAACATATGCATAATATATGCAAATTAAGTCCCACATTCTGAGTGCTGCTGTCCCTCAAAGTCCAGGAGTTGAGTGTTATGGCAATAATACTGAAATAAAAAACAAATTTCACTGTTGCTCAACATGCTAATAAACAACTTACTTTTTTCAGAGCACAGACTTTGAGCACTTTTTCATATTTTTCTTTTACATATTCTTTCCCAAACAAAATATTACTTCTGATGGTGCCAGAAAACACCCATGGCTGCTGGGAAACATAGGCAATTCGTCCTTTAACATTTATTAAACCTTTGTGCTGAGGCAGTTCACCAAGTATGGCACTTAAGAGAGAAGACTGTAAAAGAATATTTTAAGGAAGGATTGTTAGATTCAATTTCCCAAAACAGTAAATAAAATGCAATGTTATATTATTAACTATTATTATTAATGATTATTACTTCTTTAGATTTATACCCTGCTCTATCCCAACATTGACTCAGGGTGGCTTACAATAATTAAGGCCATTTTCACATGGACACCCCCCGCACACATGTGCTGTGGGGCACCTGTGCGAATGCTGTGGCGGATGCAGGGGGGGATCAGTGGGTGTCCATGGGAATGTCACAGGCAGTGGGCGAGGATGCATGTGCGCTCCCACGCTCCACCCACCACCTCCACCCATCACCCACACATGGAACAACGAGCACCAATGCCCAATGCTTTCATGCATGAATATGGGTGTGGGTCCATGGGAATGCATCCCCATGCACTGCCCACCCACTGCGTCACCCACCTATCCCCCCATGCACCTGCGCCTGTTAGAAAAGGGCCTAAGAGAACAATAAATTACATATGAGAAGAAAACCCCAGTCCACTCACCCGTCATCCCCATCCTCACCTATGCTCTCCCTCTCCTGCTTCTCTTGCAAATCCTTTCCCTTAATGCCCATACAGCTCTCTCAACCCACCCACCCGCCACATCCTCTATTCACCAGTATGGGCATTTTCAAATGGGGTGGGGGAGGGTGTGGTGTGGGGAATGGAGATGGAGGGTGCGTTCCCACAGGCGCACACCCATCTCCACGCATGGAGGCACCTCCAGATTCCCCAATGCCTCCGTGCATGGGTGATGGGTGGAGCACGGGCACGCACATGCACCTCCACCCATCCGCCACAGCATTCCCACAGGTGCCCTCCACCCATCTCCATGCAGCAAAACCTGCATGTTGGCATGCATGAAAAACATGTATTACAATTGTGCAACATGAGAAGTTGTTTATATGTTTTCAGATTCATACAAATGTCAGAATAGAACTTTAATTTGTATAGTCAAGAGAACTAGAAGGACACAATGCAAAACAAAGTAAAAGATTGTCATACTTTCCCAGCTCCCACAGGGCCGATCACAGTCAATAGTTCTCCTGGTCTGACAGTAAATGAGAGGCTCTGGAGTGTAGGGATTTCCAATGTCTACAAATTTGTTAAAAAAAAGTTAATTCTCCCAATAATTAAAAAATATGCTGTAACTCAATCTCTTAATCACTTTTCAGAAGCACAAATTATTAGCACAAGTCCAGAAACTCATGACTACACTTATTCATCATACATTTCATCACACAGCTTGCATTTAACTTTCCACACCATTATTATAATTAACACTTCTACAAAAGAGAGGTCCATCTGTTAAAAAAATATTGTAATAAACTTTTAAAGGGATTGAGCTAAAGCACAATCCTCCTTTGTCCAGGTGTGGAAGGGAGTTGTGTACTCATAAGTTGCATGTCCAATGTTGCACTAACATAAATGGGTGGCAAATTTTCATAGCGAGAGGCATTGCACAGCATAACCATGTCCAGTGGGCTGGGCCATCACAGAATGCATCTCTGTACCTGTGGTGTATGTATGAGTCGTCAGACCACACAGAGGGATCGTGCTGGGTTCAGGGAGGAGGAAACACGGGGTGACGCTGCATGTGTAGCTGAGGAAGTGATGGGCAATGATGCCTCTGTCAATGAAAATTCAGCACCCACTTGGGGTTAGCGTGGCACATCAGTATACACTTTAAACGCCCTGGTGCACCTGGAAGAACAAGGATTGTGGCCAGTGGTGTTCGAAATCAAGGTCCAAGTCAAAAATTGTTTTTCATCTGTGTCTTTTACAGCACCAAGATTATCATCAATAAAACCATAATAAAGCTACTATTTGAAGTGGATTTTGCTATAGTATTAGAGTGGAAGCGAGCAGAAAACGGTACATGGTCATCACTTTCTAATGTATCTCTCCTTGAGCAACCAAAGAATGATACACCGAAAAAAGTCACTAACCATTTCTGAAAATGTATGCCAGACAGGCTTATTCTGTTGTCACTCTGAAATATAGGAACTGGAGAACAGTCCTTGCACTCCCCTGATGAACTGCACAAAGGCAGCCCCCAAAGTAGCACTAACCTCTCCAGATGGGGCAGAGAAGAGCAGGTCCATGGTTCTGCTCCTCATTCACACCAGCTAGCGAGCCAGATGAGGAGCGGACACTGCACTCCCTAAAAAAGGGTAGCGCAGCAGCCAGACTCGCCAAGCTCAGAAAGGCATGGTGCCTCAGGGTTGCCCAATATTCACTAAAGCTCCACGGAATATAAGGAGATTTGCTTTACTTCAAGATCAAAGCAGCTTCACAGAATGGACCCCATTCCTGCATTACATTCCTTATTTCTGACATTTTGATCTTACAGCCCTACAATGCTTCAAACAGTCCCTTGGGATAATGGTTTCTGTACCATCTTCAGAGGCAGGGCTGTGACATAAAAGAAATAATAATACAATCCTTTTTGTTTGGCCCACAGAAGCGTTTCTCTTTTTCTAGCTATCAATGAATCCCCACAAGATGGCAGTGTTTTACAGCACAAGAGGATTTCTCATAGGACTCTAAAGTCAACTCCTCTAACTAAGGTTGGTAATTTTAGTAGAGGTATCCCCATTTTCACCAGCTGAGGATCCGACCCAAGTGTAATTAAGTATTTAAAAATAAGTCTTTTAAGCATAAACATAAGCATAAAAGCTGCCTCAGGCTGCTTTTGCAGGAGGGGCGGGGTACAAATCTTCCAAATAAATAAAAATCAAAATAAATAAACATTAAATAAGATTAAAAGGATCTAAATATAAAGCACAAGTATTCATTTGTGTTTTCAGGTCAGTTAGTGACTTCCAGAAATTAGGCCCCATCCTATCTTGTGCACCAAAGGCTGTTTCCAATATAGGTGACTGGTAACTGTCGACAGTGGGGGAGCACAGGAGTGGGGGGCTGGGCAGGGGTTCTATAGGGTTCTGTAGGGCTTCCAGAAATCTGGGAGGCACATGCCACCCCCCTACGAGTCACCTATTATTTCCAACCTAGCTACACCCCTGAATACAGTGTTGCCAGCTCTCAGGATTTTATCTTCTCTTAGGTTCATTTACATTTTTCTTAAAATATAAAGTCATTTCCATTCATGAAAATTTCAGCTTTCATTTTTTTAAAATTATATATTTCTGGCCTTTACAGTTACAAAGAAAAGCATGAAAATGGGATCATAGTATACACCAAAGGCTTAAAAAATTTTGTTTAAAAAAAACACAAACTCAAAAGGCAAGCACATAAAGAGAACACACAACGTAGTTTGGATATTTTGTATGCCTATGTTCAGGGGGAGGGGGAAGGCGATGAATGCAGACTTGCAGAGAAGGGCTTGATATTTATTTATGTTTGAAGCATTGTAGGGTTGTAAGATCAATTTTAAAGGACTATGCCACGGCTGTAATGGCAACAGGCCCGGACTTAGGGGCAGGCCCCCTAGGCCCGGACCTTGGGCAGCATTTTGGCGCTGGTGCTGGTGCCTCCCCACCGCTCCATGCCACCCGCAGCGGAAGCGGAAGTATTATGGAATTTCCTTCCCCCAGAGGTCTGCCAGAGCCCAGAACTGAGTGGTGCAAAACCTTTCTTTTTTGGCAAAGCATTTGGCAGGTGGGGGTAGGTGTTAGCATGCGTGGGTTTGGGGGATGAGAGTAGCGATTTTCAGGGAATTTTGTTGTATTTTTATTATTCATTTTTTGTGTTTTTTTATTTCTGTAGGCCACCCTGAACCTTTGGGGAAGAGCAGGGTATACATTTTAATTAACAAATAATAACAAAGCTTTTGTTACCTACTCCATGCAAAACAAATAAAGCACACATGGCAAAAATCTTCTACCCAGTTCTTACTAGGTAAGTAAAATCCTTCATATCAATCTCTATTGCCTCAGTATTTAAATTCACAATCTTCCCAGGTGAGTCCTTTTTAGAAAGATTATTTTATGACCTTCAAAAATCATAGCCAGCTCTGTTCCAGCAAACTTCTCCTTTCCCCTTCCTGTTCTAATTAATAATTTTAAAAAACTACCAAGAGAATAAATTTAGGTGACCTGCCTCTAGTAATGGATGCCAAGTAAATCCATAGTTTATATGCTGAAGACCCTCATTGGAATACAGAAAATAGGCAAGAGGCAGGGTTTATTTATTTTATTTTATATATTTATACCCCGCCCCTCCTGCAAACAGCTCGGGGCGGTTAATGTGGCCCCATCTAAATAATAAACATTTACAGTCTGGGACAATGTCTTCTAAATCATAGTAGTCTGCAAAATGTAAAACACAGAGCAAAGCGTAGCCAAATAATAACGCTTCAAAAGCAATGGGTCCTCCACTAGCTGCTTGGCATAGCTTAATTGTGTTTTAACTCTTAGATAATGAAAGGACCAATAATGACAGAAATGCAGTGCTAAATCTTCTACTAATTCCTCTCTAAAAAAAATTTCTACCAAGAACACAGTTTCTAGGAGAATGTGTAACATGTGCCAAAAGGATAAACACACAATCCACACACTTATAATGCTTGTTCAAATAAGTTACTTTCTGAAACATTTATTAAAAATACTTTCAAGTAATAATTTTTGTTCGGTGCCAGTCAGCTGCAATGCACTGTGAAGGGCACAGATTACAAGATACATAAAGCTACCTCTGTCAGGTTTAGCCAAGCTAATGTGTTAAGTTGAGCATATTTCTTTTTTCTTAAAATGAAGAAAGTCTCTCCTTGTCATTACATTGTCCAAAACTGGTTCTGTGTCACCTCAGAATAGGATAGAAGGTATAACCCTATGACATAAAAAATGGAAAACTAAAATGTGTTTTTAAGAAAATAAAGTGTTAAGCCACACGATACCCAGTTAAAGTTAATGTCTGTAGGAACAAAGTGTAAGATTATATTCAGCCATAAATTATTACTGATCTCAAAGGGAGCTGGACAGTCATGATTTCATTTTACAAAAATCATGCCCATGATAAACATGCAAACTCATACTTCTGTCACAGAAAATCAAACAGATCAGAGTCAAGATCACCTTAATACACTGAATAGCTGTAAGTGTTGCCAGAGCCAAGCAGAGCCTTAGCCAGCAGCAGGCCATGGGTCTCTCACAAACTGGATAAGAAAGAAGACATCACTAGGGTAGTTTCTAAGTTTTTGACTATAGTTAATAAAACTAGAAAGTGACCAAACCCTGTAGGAAAACTGTTGTTGTAATAGCCCTCTTCCTTTATTACTTGTTATGTATATATTTGTGGTGGTTTTGGTCTGTGTTTTTTGTTGTTGTTGTTGTTGTTTTCGGTTTCTATGTCTGCAACGGCCTATTGGCCCCACAATGAAGTTTAAAGTAAGTTAGAGAGCAGTAAGCACTGATTCCTCCCACATAGCTTTGTATACACTCCCTGACTCCCACCACCACAGTCCTGGACTAAACCAACCCAAACAGATTTTTAATAAGGTTAAATATTAACCTTATTTGTGCGGTTGGGTGATATTTCTGATCCAAGTAATGAAAAGTAAATGATTTTAATGGTCTTTTGTCTTTTCCAGGATTAGCCACTTATGACAAATGAGAGCAAAATAAAACCTATATGCCAGTGGCGGTGTGCCCGCTAGGAAGTCTGGGGCAATGCCCCTCCTGGCCACTAGCCCCAGGACTCCCCCAATTTCACACATCCTACCTGGCTGACGCTGATCTGCAATCTGTTGTGTTTTTTTTAAATTGCCGCCTGGCCAAATCCAGAAGGTTGCTACCTTCTAAAGAATGTTCGTTGAGTTGGCTCCGAATGTTCTCACAACTGGGTTATGCATGCGCGCAGTGCAACCAACCCAGTTGTGAGAATGAGAGGAGCCTCTCAAAGAAGAACCACTGCTGGTTCTTCTTTGAGAGGCTCCTCTCATGAACCACCAGAGCAAGCCCGTGTGGAGCCTCACCGGGAGAGCCGAGACAGAGCCCTGCAAGGGGCAAAACTTAACAGAACGCGCGCTGGGTGGCTAGTGAGTGCCGTCCCAGCGCATGTTTAAAAAAAACAGCAACGCATTGCAAGATCGCTGGGGGCACACTTGCATCTAGGTCTACAGGGGAAGAAACCGGCAGCTCGAAATATGGGCTATAGCTCTTGGCACCCTATGGGCAGGGGGGGGGACTCGGGGGAGCAGGAATACATGGGGATGCATGTGTGTGTGCGCGCGTACTATTGGCCGGCGGAACAGCAAGGGGGGGGAGGGGAGGGGAGAGTGCTTGTGACTGCGTTTGCTTTTAATTTATTACTCTCTGAGCGTGGGCTTTTTCTGAGTCTGGACTCTCATGTGGTGAGGGCAGAGGCTGCCTGCTGCAGAGAGCATATAAAGGTGATTCCACCAGGTGCCATCTTTGAACATTTGCGGGCTATTACTGACCTAGATAGTCGGCGATATCTCCTTTGTATATTTTCCTGTGTAAACAATGTTACACTGTGATGGCTATTTGCAGACTTAGTAGCAGAGATTATACTAATTGACAGATTAAGATCAGGAGCAACTGCTCCGCAACAACGGGAGGGTCATCTGCACCTAATCAAAGGTTCTCAGCTAGGAGAGATTCTGATTGGCTATTCCAGGTCGGAAGGTTAAGTCTGCACATACTTGAAAAACCTTTTGTGTCAAACAGAGCAAAGAGAACCTTTTTTCTTCAGAAATATTAAGCAAGAATTTTGAGTTAACATTGGAGAATTTAAGAAGAGCAAAAGGTTGGTAAAAGAACTTAATGTTCATTATTTGAAAATGAGGTCCGGGGGGAGAGAAATAATTGGAAAATTTTAATACAAGAATTAATAAGAATTAAATATAATTAGAACTAAGTACTTGAGAATGACCCGCTTATATGTACTCTTTTCTAACCAAGGGAGAAACTGTTTTCCCTGGAAAGAGAATTGGTGTTTTTGTGGTTTCCAGTCAGGGTGAGTCAGACCCACTATGTTCATTTTTACATCATGCCCTAAAAACATTTATTATGCTTTTAATCATAACTCCTTATACAAATCAATGAGATGATTGTGTATTGTTTGCACAGTGGTTTCTAGTGGCAAATCTATATTATTATTAATTATTCAGCTACTGGGAATGGAAAGAACCCCTGAAGAAGCTATTTGTGTTAGCGAAACATAGGACTGAGATCTATTTACTGGTGAGAGAGGAGGATTCCTCCAGTCTGCTATTGTTTTCCATTCTCACACCAGGATTGAATATTGTATTGCAGATGTTGTTGGCGTTACCTATGTATTTAAGACCATTTATTTGTCTTATTAAATACTTTGTAACAGAGAACACTTGCTGCTTCGTTGGTGCGATTAGCTGTTGATTATTTGTTATATTTATATTGCACCTATATACCTCTGATTCTATTATTATGAACTCTTGAGCTGCCATTGCATCTGCAAGGAGAACCATGGGCCATTAGATTATTTAAATTTATATGCCATCCTTCCCTGAGGCTCAGGGCAGCTTACAATCCATAAAACAATTAAACAATTAAAATTGACACAAAAAACCCTAAAAAACCAAACCCCCCTCACGCCCCTACACCAAAACCACCCACCAACCCCACCCCAAACTCCTATTCCCGAGAAGTATCTGCAGCTGTGGGGGAAGGGAGAGAGTCCCATGCATTCTGCCTGCTGGTGCTAGGAGCTCATTGGCTGGATCTCCCCCTTACAGGTACTTATCCAGAGGCTGGGGCACCCTTGGGCGTCAGCCGAAGGGCGACACCAAAGGGTGTTGCCCATTGGTGGCGCCGTTCGTGGGGCTGCAAGTGGGCGTGGGCGCCCCCCCCTGAAAAGAGGTCTGTTGAGAGCACGGAGGAGGAGGAGGACGCGCCCAAGCTACACCTGCACCGGGAGCTCAAAGAGGGCGGAGTCAGAACGCGGTAGATCTTTAAAATCCACATATTAATTATGCCATCCTCTAAGAGACTCCATCCGGAAACTTCGGCAGTACCCTTATTGGACCAGAATCAGCCAAAGCAACGTCGTTTGCAACATTTCCCCCCCCCCTAAAGCATTTAATACAGGGGCGGACGATTGTGGAAGGGCTTCCTCAGTGTCTACTTTAGAGCCTCCTTTCTTTCAACTTCCTTCTTCTGTGCCCTTTGATAAACCCGCTTCCTTTTATTTGCAGCACTCTACCCCGCATAAGACCTGTGGGGACTCCCCTTTGCCTTCTCAACCACATAAAGACCAGAGGAATGTATCACTAACTGATTTTCTAGCAAATCATGTTGCTTTAACCGCAGATTCGGTCCGGTATATGTGCTCCCAAGTGAGACAGATCCATGAGAAGTTGGATTTGTTAATCCTCCCTGCAGGGGGACCTTTAAGCCTCCAACGTCCCCCACCATGTGTGGGGGGATACCGGTAGGAGCTTCCTGTCGGAGTTTGAGTTCTAAGCACAGGCAGCCTGGGCATTCCTCTTCCCCACATGAGGAGGGTTTATCTGGCCCTCACTTGCTGCCAGGTCCCTCTAACAACCGCATTGTTGGACCTATTGAGTCCCCACCCTTGGATCATGCTGCCTTATACACTCTATTGCCGCTGAATTTGGTTTTTTCAATTCAACCATTTCAGGGAAGGCGTCCACCCCCCTGGAATACAATATTAGATACTGCTGAACATCTTAGGTTTTTGTTAAATTTCCCGATCCAGCAGCATTTACCAGGACATTAAGTCTGTAACACAGTTGATGTTATCTAGGGATAGGCAGGTGATAAATGTGGAATTTTTTGCCCCTGAAATGATATCGGCGATACTGGCAGCAAGATCTTCCTTAGAGGACAGATCTGTTTTTGTTTCTAATGCTTTTAAATCGAGTAAGGGGGACATTCTGGTTTATCAAAATCAGATTACATCGGGCGAATGTTTTGGGCAGGATGGGGTTCAGGTAAGGGAGATGAGGGTGCTAGATAGGAAGAAGGTTTCTGAACCTATTTGTCCCCCTCCTCCTACTGATGCAGATAGTAACATCATGGGGCTTGCCCCACTGCTAACAGTGAGGGAGGGTCCTTGTGAGGATTGGGGGGCAAGGGAGATTGACCCTGTAGCTCCCTTGGCCCCTACTTGTCCCTGTGGGGAGGCCAAACAACCCCTCCCCCAGTCTGTTCTTCCTGGTCCATTATCAAGGCCAGGAGATGGTACTGCACTTGAGAATGACCTTTTATCAAGATTAGAGGGGCTGTGTAAACAGCTGAATCATCTAAGAGCACGGGAGCCATCTTCCGGGGGATGGGTATATCACTCGCAGCCAAGGACTCAAGGTACAAAAAATCGTATGGGGAGCCCACTACTTTTGGCATGTAAGCTCCCCACTGAGGCCGCAGTAGTAACAGACAGAGCCTCCCTCCTCGAAGAGAAGTTAGTCGACTTTGTGGGGGATCATTCGACAGTGGGGGCTAGAGAGAGCTCTATTCCCCCACGGGAGGAAGAGGAATCATTGACACAGGTTGTTGGTATTGGGTGGGAGAATAACCTTCAGGGTCTAGGGAAGTCATCGAGGGCTGCTGGCTTACCTGTTGTTAACTTAGGCTGTGTGCCTGCAAATTCTGAAGTATCAGTAACGACCCCCTTGATATTAGAACAATGTGTGACCAGTACAGTACCCTCGGTTAGGTTAAGGAACCAAAGTGATGAGCCCTTTAGGGGGGGTCCCCCCCCATGACAATTACAGCCCATGGTTGTAACGATGGCATCTTGAAACATCTCAGGCTGGAAGGCCCGATGTCAGGACCCGGATTTTCTATCAATGCTGGCTCTTTGGGACCTTTGTTTGGTTCAAGAAACTTGGGCCACTGAGGAGTTAGAATAGCATGATTTTAAGATTTTTTCAGTGGGTGCCACTCCCTCTAGAGCTTTGGGGTGCCCGAGTGGTGGTTTGGCACTGATTTGTTCAACCTCTTTTTCTATTGAGGTAGAAATAATAAATAGTTACCAGTCATATTTTGTTTTACTTTACTGTAAATTACCTTTAAATGTTGAAGTCTTAATAGGAAATGTATATATTCCGCCACAGTCCTCTGATTATTATGCCCCGGACATCTGGGAAGAGATCTTGTATAGGGTAGAAAGCACTGTACAGTTATTTCCATCTCTCCCTATCATTTTGGGCGGGGATTTTAATGCCCGGGTTGGTGAATGGCAGGGCCTGGAGAGTACGGGTAGCCCGTGGAATTCCTCAGGGCTGGGCCAACGTAATTCTCAGGACAAGTTAACTAATGGTAACTTAAGTTACATGAAAACCTTGGTGGATAAGATAGGGTTGGTCATTCTCAATGGGAGGGCAGAGGGAGATAGGGATGGGTGTTACACGTACCATTCAGTCTGTGGCTCAAGCACCATTGACTATTTTCTGACTTCCCCCCAGCTTTGCCCAAAGATGATTAATCTATCAGTTCTACCAAACTGTGCAACATCTCATTTCCCGCTTCAACTGACCTGGTGTATCTCCCAGAGTTGTGCAACCACTTCCCAGACTGAAAGGAGAGTTATGCGTAGTGATGACCAGGGGCTATATAGGAGGACTCGTTGGTCTCCTGATCTTGAGCAACGTCTCCAGGCCTTCATATTGGAACCTATGACGGTTCAGATCACCAGTGTGATAAAAACCGGCCTTGTGGACCCCCAGGAGGTCCTTGATCAGGTGGTGGCTAGTCTTGACCTGTTTTGGGGGCTGCGGAATCCAGTGCATCTACCCCCTCTTGGGGGATTTGGGGGTTGGTTTGATGCTGAGTGCAAGGAGTTGCGTTCATGCCTCAGGAAATTGGGTCGTAGATTGAAAGACTTCCCTTCAAAATTGAATAAATTGGCATTCCTGAGCAAAAGAACTCGTTACCGCCAATTGATTGCCTCTAAGCGTGTGAAGTTTCAGAGGCACCAATGGGCGTGTTTGGAGGAAGCAGCAAGAAAGGGGGATGCTGTTCAGTTTTGGGGTTGTATTCGCCAAATGAGACTGGGGAAGGATGTAATGCCCACGGCGATTTTGTTGCCTGAGGTGTGGGAGGATTTTTATGGTGCTATTTATTCATCTGCATCTTTGACTAAATTTAGTCCCCCATTGGATACAGCAGACTCCTTTCCTCATTGGCCTCCGGTGCAAGAAGAAGAAATTAGGGAACTTATTGCTAGTTGCAAGGGGGGAAAGGCTCCAGGCCCTGATCTAATAACAGCTGAAATACTGAAGGAAGCTCCGGATTGGTGGGCTGGGCTCTTGGCTCCGATATTTACATTAATAAATGCGACAGGGAGAATTCCGAGGTCTTGGATTAACAGTATTGTGGCCCCTATATTTAAGAAAGGTGATCCAGGGGACCCAGGGAACTACAGGCCCATTAGCCTTTTGAGCATTATTGGGAAGCTCTACACCAGACTACTGCTAAATAGACTTCAGAACTGGATGGATGAACACCAAATCATCCTCCCGGAACAGGCAGGGTTCCAACGCTCCCGTTCAACGACGGACCACGTGTTGATTCTTGCCCATTTGGCTAGGAAAACATTGGAGCAGGGACTGAAGGTATATCTTTGTTTTGTTGACCTGAGGATGGCATTTGACTCCATCTGCAGAGGTCGATTGTGGGCTAAGCTCCAGGCTCTGCAGATGGAGCCGAGGTTGCTTTTCCTGATAGCCAGCCTGCATAGGGGGAACACCCTGCAGGTTAGGGTGAATAAGTGGGGTGATTTGACGCGGAAGGTCGAAGTGGACAGAGGGGTGAGACAAGGTTGTTTGCTGGCTCCCGCTCTGTTCAACCTATATATAAATGACCTGCCCCAGTTTCTGGCCGAGGCTGAATCCCATCCCCCATTAATTGGAGGAAGGAAGGTAGTTGCTCTGCTCTATGCGGATGACACGGCCTAGGTCTCCTGTACCTCAGTCGGGCTGCGTCGTGCTATGCAGCGACTGAGTGATTACTGTTCTAAGGAAAATCTAACAGTTAATTATGGGAAGACCAAGGTTTTGGTCATAGGGCGTAGAAAGCATAGCACTACTCATCTGTGGCGGATGGGAGTCCATCAGATTGAACAGGTGGATAGGTTCCAGTATCTGGGTGTCCTTTTTGCCAACTCCCTCAGTTGGAAAGATCATTGGAGTAGGGTAAGGATTAGGGCGGGGCAGATGGTGGGGGTAATCCGGGGCTTCTACTTTCGGAAAGGTGGTCAGCTGATCCTTCCTGCGCTCAAATTGTTTCGGGCTAAGGTGTTAAGTCAACTGCTGTATGCCTTCCCTGTTTGGGGGCTGAAGTATTTGGACCAGCTGGAGCCCATTCAGAACGGGTTCCTTAGGGCAGTCTTGGGGGTTCCACGGGGTACGCCGCAGGTTTTTCTTCGGTTGGAAACGGGGTCCTTCCCGTTAAGAGTGGCTGCGATTCTGACCCTTGTCCGTTACTGGTTAAAAGTTGAACTAATACCCTGGGGTGATTGCTCTCTGGTGGGGAGGGCTAGGGATGAGGGCTTGCTGTGCTCTTGGAGGATGGAGATGGAAGGGCTTGTGGGAAAATTAGGGTTATCCCGGGATATTTTATTACTCCAGGGGGTGAAGATTGCAATGTTGGCAGTTAAACAGCGACTCTTGGACCAGCAGTTGGAAATTAATAATGAAAACATTCTTGGTCAGCGGGTAAACCCTTTATATGTTCCCCCAGCTAGGATTTTAAGTAAAGCAAGCTATTTGGTGGCTTGGGCAGATTTTTCCTTGAGGCACCCCTTCTCTTGTTTCCATTGTGGAGTTTTTCCCTCGGAGGTGTTGAAGGGCTGATATAACGGTGTCCCTACTCAGGAACGATTTTGTCAATCATGTTCATTACAGGCTGTGGACACTGAATTCCACATTTTGTTTGAATGTCCTGAGTATGTGTTACCTAGGGCCAAATTATTTGAGTCACTGGGGCGAGCGGGGATAGGTTTTCCCTCTACTACCTCTCTTGCTCCTTGGTTAAATGATAGGTCCTCGGATCTAACAAGGTCGGTGGCACTTTTTGGGAGGACTGTTATGAATGATAGACGGCGCAAGGAGGGGGTGGCCGCTAGGGCTAGGGTGTGAGAAGGATGATACTTCTAGGAGTTGTGGTCCCTTTTACTCTGGATGCTCTCTATGGGTTGGGGAGGCTTGCTGATAGGCTAGATCTCGTGTTTTAGTTACTCCATGGGAGTTGTATAATAATTAGTTTTAGGTTCTATGTGAGATAAATGTATTGATTACTCCAACTCCTATTACCCTTTCTTCTCCTTGTAAGATAGTAGAGGGTTTGTAAAATGGGATAAGAATTTTTTATGACTGACTACAGTTGCTCTATTGTTGCTGGCCTGTACTATTGCTATATTGTGTATATAAGGAGTCATTTATATTTTATATTTTGGATATATTATGTCCGCTTTTTACTTTTGTAATAACTTCGGTTGACACAATAAAGTTTATTTATTATTATTATTATTATAAACTCCTATCCCCACCCACCAAATGCCTTTTCAAATTAAAAAAAAAGTCTTACACCGCCTCCAGAAGACACGCAAGCTCAAACGAACCTCCAGGAGAAGGGAGTTCCGAAGCACTGGGGCAGCAACCGAAAATGCTCTCCTGTAAACCCTCACCGTATGAATAAAATTAACAGGTATTACCCCCAGGGAGGCACTCTGGGCCGATTGCAGCAGACACAACCAGACATGGAAAAAAGGTGACCTTTCAGATATGTGGGGCCCAGACCATTTAAGACTTTAAAACGGTCAAAACTAGCACCGGAAAGCTACAGGGAGCCAGTGCAGACTTCAGAGCACCAGCATAATGTGCTTCCGGTGCCTCACTCCAAAAAGAAGGCAAGATGCCACATTCCGTACCAGCTGCAGTCTACGAACAGTCATCAAGGGCATCCCCACGTAGAGCGCATTGCAGTAGTCTAGCCTCAAGGTGATGAAAGCATGGATGACGGTAGCCAAACCTGAGTCAGAAAGAAAAGGCCACAGCCTCCTCACCAGATGGAGCTGGTGAAAAGCGCTCCTGGCCACTGTTGCAACCTGATAATCCAGACACAGCAAGGGGTCCAGCAACATTCCAAGGCTGCAAACCTGACTGGCCAGAGGGGGCTGGGCTCCGTCAGTAACAGGAGTCCCAACCTTTTCCAGATCACAAAACCAGCTAACCAGCATCACCACAGACTTATCTGGATTCAGCCTAAATCAGTTCATTCTCATCCAGCCCTGACAGCAACCAGTCTTTGGGTAATCACCGAGACTGCAGGGCCTGGCTCGGATGAAAAGGAGAGGTAGAGATAAGCGTCATCAGCATACTGATGACATTTCACCCCAAAGCTCCAGATGACCTTGACCAACAGCTCATATACATATTGAACAAGAGGGAGACAGAATAGAACTCTCCGGGACCCCACAGGGGAGATCCCAAGAGGAGGATGAACAAATGTTCCAAGAGGATGATGAACAATTGCTTATCTGCGGGACCGCCTCACTCCCCATGTGCCCATGCAACCATTGAGATCGTCCGTGGGAGCCTTTTTGGAGGTTCCCCGGGCAAGGCGGGTGGCCACCGATATTACATCTTTTTCGGTGGCCGCCCCTGTGCTGTGGAATTCGCTCCCGGAGGAGGCTTGGTTGACTCCCACTCTCCTGCTGTTTCGGTGTGTATGTAAGACCTGGCTGTTCCGTTAGGCTTTTGGTGAGGGGTAGGGGTGGGAGGTTTCCCCACATTGTATTGTATTTAAAATTGTTTTAAATTGTTTTTAACATTTTTTTATTGAATATTGTTTGCCGCCCGGGCTGCCCTGTGGGCAGGAGGGGTGGGATATAAATTTTAAATAAATAAATTAAATAAATAAATTGTTCATCACCACTCTCTAGGATCTCCCAGACAAAAAGGAGCAGAACCACTCAAGAGTGGTCCCATGAACCCCCACCAGGTCCCATAATCATGTCAAGAACACCTCATGGTCAACTGTATCAAAGGACAGCGAAAGAACTAACAGGATCAACAGGGTAGAATTCCCCTTGTCAATCTCCAGGTGCAGGTCATCAACCAAGGCCACAAGCGCAGAACGAAAGCCCAACTGAAATAGGCCCAGGAATCTGACAACATCGAGATGAGCCTGGAACTATTGGACAACCACCTGTGAGACAGGCCAATAGCTGGTCGGTGAGTCAGCATCCAAAGATGGCTTCTTAAGCGGGGGCCAGACAACTACAGTTTCAAGGGTGTATGACACCCTATGCTCCCAAAGGGAGGTGCTGACAACCCCAGCCAGCAGTGGCCCCAAAGCCTAATGGCTAGCTTTCACCAGGAAATAAACAGCACAAGACTGAGCTTCCATAACCCCAAACTCTGGTTTTGCAGAAAAAGTGGCAGCACACAAGTTGTGGTGAATACAAATGATTTTGTCTGCAAAGTAATTAATGCCTTATCATAATTAATACATGATAAAGTAAAACCTGAGAGCATGCTAATCAAGTGTTCACTGCAGAGGTGTGCTGTAAGTCCATTTTAAGAGTAGCATATTTATTTTTATTGGTTTTTAAAGTTTAGGAATAGGTGCATTTAATTGTTCATTAATAGCGTTTCCATGGGTATCCATTAGTTTTTCCCCTTCAGCTAGTTAAAAGGATTTTAAAAATACCATCTCCTACTTAATGTGCACATTAAATGCATTACAAAAATAACTACAGTTCATTTAGCATCAAAATGCTTGTAACACTAACCATAGCATGGTTTCAATCTGCTTTTGTGAAAGGAAGGGCAAGTTACCTTGTCCCAGTAACATGTCAGCTCTTGCACATGAAGAATATTCTCACTGGTGTTCTGCAGCTCTGGACTGAGCTGTGAAATCTCATCAAGTATTAAGAAGTTCTGTAGTAAAATAAAGACACAAAGATTGCTTAAAGCACATAACTAAAAAGTGAAGAAAAAGTAAATAATACTGTTTCTGTGCTTACTATACAAAAATGTGACTTATCCGTGACAAATTACTTTGACCTAGGAATTATATTCTCAAAGCAATGCACAAAGCCTTCTCATAGAATGTCTGTAATTTATTAACTATATTTGGCAATGCAAGTATTGTTGCAAAAACAAAATTATCTGAAGTGCACCCTTCACAAAATAAAAATAGTGTTGGTAGTGTTCCCTGATTATTTTCTCCTGAAGAAATTTTACGAGTAGGTATTACCATAATCTGAACTTCAGACATGGCCCAATCTTTGTTTCAAAATTATGTAAAAGTTTAGGAATTATCTTTCCAACTAACGTACCTCAGTCACATGGTTCGGATTACGTAAGATAATGCATTTTTGTCTAATCTTTCAGCAAACTTGTTTACTAAATACCAGTCAAAGAAAAAAATCTACAGAAGTGTACATCTTACTCCACTGTAAGTGCCATCAGGTTACAACCAACTTTAAGAAAGAACAGAGGTTTTGACTTTTAAGATTTCAGAAGAGATTACAGGTCTTAATTTACGACAAATGTTCTTCTTGTAAAATAAGTGCATTCAATTTGAAATTAGACAAAGTATGAAAACCCACAATGCCCATATTTTATCAGAATATATTTGAATCAGTCAACTATTGGGATAGTTCATTATGAAACTGGTTATCAGATTATGAACTACCAGTTAAATTTCCAGATGCAGGCAGAAGATAGATGCCTTTTTTTAGCCTATCAAACTGATCGCCTTAAAGACTTTTCTTGTTTTAACCAATGGTCCTTCACAATAAGATGTACTTAGAGAAGGAGGTAGGGGAGCTTCTTGCTGCTATTTCAACAAGGAACATGATGGTAACCAGTTTGCAGGATTCAGTCCAGGGTAGTTAGAGAAAAGTAGTTAGGCGACAGAAGAGAATTTGAGTGGCGGAACTAGCTGGGCAAGTTCTGACAATGGAAGAGACATTGATATTTCTCCAGAAAATGCATTAACAGTGGAGGAAAAGTTAATTGCGGGGGAAGTAGTGGACTTCATTTCAGGTTTTTAAGAAGTGGCCACATAAACATCTGTCAGGGACTTATGGGAGTCTTTATAGCAGGGGCATATGTACCCTGCAAGTTTCCTCCCACTGCTGTTCTAGATATATGGGGTGGAGCTTATGTGGGTCAGCACCCCCCACAAATTTTAGCCCAAAGTTACTCCTATGTTTGGGCATAACTAATCCTGTTTCAGTATAGGGGGATGGACTAGATCAGTTTTTCTCAAAACTTTAAAAGAGAGCCTCCCCTTTCCTCTTGACCATGCTTCTATGGGTCACACACACACAAACCTTGTCCCATCTCCCACTCATACTTGCCACCCTGTCCGGGTCCTTTCTCTTCCTTGCCACCACCGTCTTTCTTGCTCCCTCCTCCTCTCTCTGTTGTTTCCTTTTATTCTTTCACCCAGAATGCATAATACCAGACAGTACTGTATTAGGCTACATTCAGTGCAAGTGTCTAAAAATATTGTATGGATTTCCCCAATCTAGAATGATAATCCAACAGCATGCCACCATCCTCACACCACAAAATTAACATCAATTTATCCACTCAGCAACTCAGCCCTACCCCACCTATACTCTTAGTGCTCTCCAAAGCCTTATAGTCTTTGCAATGGTGCTTTTTGAAGGACATGTTGTTAGCAGCACAGTGTTTTCTATATCAGCATTCGCAACCAAGACAATGCCTCACAATGCAGTCTGCAGTAGTCCCGGAACATGTATGGCTTTTAAAAATGGATTATTATTCCAGATTGGGATAATTGCTTGAATGCCTCGAGATATGCATGGGTATCACTATTATTTAGCAGAGTTTAAAGTATTGTTTTGGCTTTTTAAAAGCCATACATGTTCCAGGATTACATCAGACTAGCCCTCCCATTGTGAGGCACAATAGTACTTTAGTAAGCATTATTCAGACAAGATCTGACCCAGGCAGAGAATATCTGCTCCATTTTAATTGACAGAAAGCACGGTGCATACCAAGAGCCAATGTAGACTGGGGGGCCTTGCAATGCTGGGCTGCAAGCAAAACACAAAATTCTGTCCTTGGGAGTGAGAGATAGAGGGCAATATTTTTAAAATCTCTGAAATTTGTATAATTTGTATAAATACATTAGCAATAGCCAATAAAATAAACTTGCAATAGCCAAAATAACTCCTGAATCCCTTATATACTCTAGCGCCTTATGGAAAGTGCATATCCTTAAAAACCAGAACATGAACTGGAGCTAGATTGCCAAAAGGTTTCCATAGGAGTCTGAGAAGCAAACTCTGGTTTAGGACAGACCTTTCACATTGCCCTTGAGGCCGATACCTATATCTTTTGTATCAGGTGGTTATTACTTTGTTCCTTGGCTCCTGTCAAATAACTGTCCTAGAAACAATATTCTCTAGTGTTCCCAGAAAAGAAAAATAGCAAGAAAACCTGAGACTCTGGCTGTTGCTTAAATCACAAATGTTAGATAAGCTGCACTGAGTTAGATAAGCATTTAGGGCTTAAAGAGGAGGCAGATGGAGAATGCATGGACTGTAACAGAGAGGTGTACTTGGAGTAACGCATGTGTCCAGCAGAGGAATACGCTAAAAGTCACTAAATTCAAAAAGCTAATTCCTGTTAATTTTGTGGTGTAAAAAACGTTAAACAAAACAACTAACCTTTATTTGTTTATTAAGACTTCCATCTCAGCCTCTCTCATGAGTCACAGGCTCAGTGTGGGTTACAATAAACCAAATAATGCATATATGTTAAAAGAATTAAATACATTTGCCTCACATCCTAATCCCTCACCCATCCCCAACCACTAAAAGCCCACCTAAACAAAAATGCATTGTTTCTGGCACACACAGAGGTTTGGGCAAACCGCAGGAGGAAGAAATTTCTAAAGCCAGAGAGCAGCCACCAAAAACCACCTCTGCCTATGCCCTCGCCATTCACACTTGACGCATGGAGATCATGGCCAGAAGCCTGCTCCTGGCTGTCTTTGTACTTTGGGTATATTTGAAAGCTAATGAGCCCAGGAGGCCAATACTGGTAAGAGAGTTGGAGTAAAACTAACAATGCAAATTTTATGAAATCAGAATCTATTATTATTATAAAAAATTTCTTATCCCGCCCCCTCCTGCCAAAGGCAGCTCGGGGCAGCATACAATATAAAAGCAAAAAATATACATATAACAAACAAAAACATCAATCTCACCCCCCCCACCCATAACCCTATCCCATCATTCCCCCTACCTATCTCTCTCTCATCTTACACCAACGCCTGAAGGAAGGCAGGCCCCGGGCCAAGTGAACCTCTGCCGAGAGGGAGTTCCACAACTGAGGTGCGGCGCCTGAGAACGCCTTCTCCAGTGTGGCCCCCCCGCTGAACACGGCAGACCTCCAAAAGAGTGCCCCCAGCTGACCATAATGGCCATTCCAGAACCCAAGGAGTGAGGCAGTCCGGCAGGTAGGTGGGGTCCAGGCCGTGTAGGGCTTTAAAAGTCAATACCAACACTTTGAATCAAGCTCAGTAGGCAACCAGTGCAGAAAACGGAGCACTGGTGTTATGCGCTCTCTGAGGCCTGCACCCATCAGGAGATGGGCTACTGCATTCTGCACCAGCTGCAGCCTCCGGACCGTCACCTTGGATAGCCCCACATAGAGTGCGTTACAGTAATCAAACCTCGAGGTGATGAAGGCATGGATGATGGTGGCAAGGTCGTAGTCTGAGACATAAGGCGGTAACTGTCACACCAGATGTAATGGTCCCCCAGGGAGAGAGTTCTGAAGGATTTCAATATTCATGCCAACGCCAGTCTTGGAAGGGCGGAGCATGAGTTCATGGCCACCATGGCAACCATGGGCCTGTCTCAGAGAGCAGTGGGCCCCACACATATTGGGGGGACATATCCTAGATATGATATTTTGCACAGACCTTGAGGCAGGGGATCCACTAGTGGGGGAGGTGTCAACAGTGTCCTTGTTGTGGACTGACATTATCTCCTCCAGGCAAGTATCCTGGCACATGTCGTCCCCCGGGAGGGTGTGGAACCAGTTAGGTTGGTTCGCCCCTGAAGGCTTATGGAACCAGAAAGGTTCCAGATAGCTCTAGGGGATGTTTCCTCTGACCTAGATGGCTGCTCACTCGATGACCTCATGTCTATGTGGAATTCCGTGCTGATTGAGGCCATCGACCGTGTGGCCCCCAGGTGTCCGCTCCCAAAGCGCTGACAACGCAGCTCCCCATGGTACACGGAGGAGCGGCGGTGGATGAAGCGTGAAGGGTGGTGGTTAGAGCGATGGTGACGACACTCATGTGCTAAAGCTGACTGATTGCAGTATAGAGTCTGGTTACGTACCTATGCCATTGTGGTGCGGACAGCAAAGAAGGTTTTCTTTGCAGCCCTCATTGTGTCTGCTAAGTCCCCCCCGGATGAGCTGTTCCAGGTGGTAAGGGGAATGGTTAGTCCAGCCTCCCTCCGCCTGGACTTAGAACCATCAAATGCTCACTGTGATTTGTTTGTCGATTTCTTTGCGGATAAAATCGCTCAAATTCACCATGGTTTTGATGCAACTTTTTTAGCAGAGGACAGGTCAGAGGCAGTAAAGCCCTGTCCTGTTCTGTTTTGTGGGATGAGTTTCAGGCTGTTTTGCCCTCGGACGTGGGGGATGCCCTTGGGACTGTGTGAGCCACCCATTTTGAGTTAGATCCATGCCCGTCCTGGCTAGTTAAGGCTAGCCGGGAGACATTGGGGTCGTTGCTAGCGGGGGATAGTCAATGCCTCCCTTTGGGAGGGCAGGGGAACGGACTATCTCAAGAAGGTGGTGGTGCGGCCCCTGCTCAAGAAGCCATCTTTGGATGTTGGTGCTCTGGCCAGCTATCAGCCAGTCTCTAACCTTCCCTTTTTAGGGAAGGTTATTGAATGGGTGGTGGCCTCGCAGCTTCAGGAGTATTTGGACCGGGTCAATTTTCTTGATCCCTCGCAGTCGGGCTTCCGTCCGGGTTATGGCATGGAGACTGCGCTTGTGGCCTTGGTCAACGACCTCTCCCATGAGTTGGACCGGGGTCACTTGACCCTGTTGAATCTTTCGGCTGCATTTGATATCGTTGATCATGAGTTGTTGGTGACTCGGCTGCGAGACCGGACAGGGACTGGCGGGACTGTTCTTGAATGGTTCCGCTCTTTCCTGGCTGGGAGAACCCAGCGTGTGGTCCTGGGGGAGTTTTCATCTTTGCGCCAGGGCCTCACGTGTGGGGTTCCGCAGGGTTCCATTTTATCCCCTCTCTTGTTCAATGTGTATATGCAGCCTTTGGGGGAGGTTGTCTGGGAGTTTGGGGTGAGGTGTCATCAATATGCTGATGAGACACTGCTAAATCTCTCATTTTCCTCTAACTCAGGCATGGCAGTCTCAGTGCTTACCCAATGTCTGTCAGCTGTGGCAGATTGGATGAGGGTGAGCTGCCTGAAGTTAAATCCTGACAAGATGGAGATGTTGTTTGTGGGGAAGGCCGGGGGGGGGGGGGCTTAGTGACCATCATTGATGGGGTCCATGTTCCCCTGGTTTCGCAGGCCAGAGTCTGGGGGTGCTCCTGGACCAGCAGCTTCGCCTGGATGCCCAGGTGGAGGCTGTGGCGAAGAGGCATTTCACCAGTTACATCTGGTGCGTCAGCTCAGGCCGTATGTCTCGGAATCGGATCTGGCCACAATCGTCAATGTTTTTATTACCTCGAGACTGGATTACTGCAATGAACTCTACGTAGGGCTACCCTTGGTGCTGGTTCAGAAGCTGCAGCTGGTGCAGAATGCGGCGGCCCATCTCTTGACTGGGACGGGCTAACGCAAGCACATTATACCAGTGCTCCGTTCTCTGCACTGGCTGCCAATAGTTTTCCGGGCCCAATTCAAGGTGTTGGTGTTAACCTTTAAAGGTCCCACCTACCTGCAGGACCACCTCACTCTGCGAGTTCTGGATCGGCCCCTGCGGTTGGCCAGAGGCATCCTCTTCAAGGTTTCCTGGGTGTCCACCATGAGGAGGGTGTTCTTTGTAGCTGCACCGCGGTTGTGGAACTCCCTCCCATTGGAGGTCCTCTTAATTACTGACCTCCCCTCTTTCCGCAAACACTGTAAGGCCTGGCTGTTCCGCCAGGCCTTTCCCGAGGGAGGTGGGGTAGGTGGGTTGGGTTAGGGCGGGTAGGGATGGGTTTGAATTTATTGTTTTAATTGTTTTGTTGTATATTTTAATACGTTTTAAAATGTTGTGAGCTGCCCCAAGATGCCTGAGGGGGCAGCATATACGTTTTAAAAATAAAAAACTAAATAAATAAATTTGGCAAATGCACTCCTCGTCACAGCTGCCACCTGGACATCCAGGCAGAGCTGCAAATCAAGGAGCACTCCCAGACTATGAACTTGAGGAACCAAGACAGGGCACAACCCATCAACGATGGGGGCCTCTACTCCCTCAGCCCTCCCCACCAGCATCACATCCATCTTGTTGGTATTCAACTTCAAGCGGCTCGCCCTCATTCAGTCCCCCACAGCTGTCAGACATTGGGTAAGCAACAAGACTGCAGGCCTGAGTCCTCTGAAAATGAGTAGAGCTGAGTGTCATCAGCATATTGATGCTACGTCTATCTTACAGACAGAACTTAAATCTCAGTTGCCACTCCCACTTTGTGGAACTTTCTTCCCCAGGAGGTTCATTTGAGCCTGAGCCTGGGCATCTTCTGGAGGGGGTGTAAAACATTTTTATTTGAATGAACGTTTAGCAGGCAGGGAGAAATAGAGCTTGGGTGGGGTTTTGGTGTAGGGTTGTAGGGGAGGGAGGCAGTTTGAGGGAGAGATGTGTGTTTTTATTGTGTGTTGTTGACTTTTACCGTTGAATTTTACTGTTTTGGGGTTTTTTTCCTTTTATGGATTGTGAGTCGCCCTGAGCCTTATGGTAAGGGCAGTATATAAATTTGAAAAAATAAAATAAATAAATAAATCACTGTCAGTTAAACAATCTGGATTGGCAACAGCATGTACATCCTGTCAGCATATGCCATCAAGGTTCCAATACCTGTGGAATTCAGGCAGAAAACTCATCTGGAGAGGAGAGGTGTGTTAGAGAGGAACTTTTGGAAACAGAAGATTAAACTGGATTAACACGTCAACTGAGAGAAAGATTAAAAGATTTGTGGATTATAAATGTTCTAAAACAAAAATGAACTGTCTTTTCACCTGCTCATCTATAGAGAGGTAGATGAGGGCCCAACCTTTGGTGGTCTGAGGGGCTGGGTGAATAAAAAATTATAAAGGTAACGCTAGGGAATTTTAATTAAATGAAGCTGAGCTGACTAAATGCATGTTTTATATTCTTTTCCATAACAACTTATTTTTATCTATGTCCCATTCCAACTATGTAAACTAAAACTGACGTTTCTATATAGTTTGATTTTAATGGACCTTTTTAAATGGGCCACGACTGGGGAGGCAGTCGGTGTGCACGCCGTTATGGGGGCAGGTGTATATGGGCACACACCGGTGCACACCCAACATCCCAACACATGGAGCAACTGGCTTTTTGCCCAATTGCGCCGTGCGTAGGTGATGGGTGGAAGTAGGGTACACACGCCTAACCGACCACCATGGTATTCACAATGGGACACACCAACACATGCTCACACAGCAGACTTGTGTGGGCGTGTGCGTGTGTGTCTCGTGTAAAAAGGGCCAATGACTATGGTCAAAATTCACAAACCACTTACTAAAAGTGTAACCCCATTGAAGTGGTTTTATAGTAGCAGTGTGCAATTCGTTTATGTTTTTAAAACAAAAATGACCATTTTTGTTTATTAAAAACAAAACGGTAACAAAAATGAAACATTAAAAAAACAAAAATGATTTTATTTTTTTATTTTACTTTTTAAAAAAAATGTTTTTCTGGGCAGCCTGTCACCTGGTTTAGGCTGCAAACAACAGGTGCAAGTGACCACAGGATGTTGGTGGCAAGGCTGCGGGACCAGGCTGAGGTGAGTGGAATTGTTCTTGAATGGTTCTACTCATTCCTGGAAGGGAGAACTCAGTGAGTGGTTCTTGGGGAATGTACATCGTCTCCCCACAGGGTTCTATTCTGTCCCCTCTCCTGTTCAATGTGTATATGCAACTGTTGGGTGAGGTCATGAGAGGGTTCGGTGTACGATGTCATCAGTACGCCAATGATACACAACTTTACCTCTTGTTTTCTGGAGAGCCAGGCCCGGCAGTCTCGGCGCTTACCTGGCGCTTGGAAGCTGTGGGGGACTGGATGAGGACGAGCTGTCTGAAGCTGAATCCCAACAAGACGGAAGTGATGTTGGTGGGTAGGGCTGAGAGGGTGGTGGCTCCTGTCATTGGCGGGTTCTGCCCCCCTCTGGCCGCTCAGGTTCATAGTCTGGGGGTGCTCCTTGACCCGCAGTTCCGCCTGGATTGTCAGGTGAAGGCTGTGGCAAGGAGCATTCCACTAATTACATCTGGTGCGACGGCTGCGGCCATATGTCCTGGACTCGGATCTGGCCACCATCATCCATGCTTTCATTACCTCTCACCTGGACTACTGCAATGTGCTCTATGTGGGGCTACCCTTGGCGATGGTCCCGAGGTTGCAGCTGGTGCAGAATGTGGTGGCCCACCATGAGCACATTACACCGGTGCTCCAGACTCTGCACTGGCTGCCTATTGCCTTCCAGGCCCAATTCAAGGTGTTGGTTATGACTTATAAAGTCCTAAACGGCTTGGGTCTTGTTTACCTGTGAGACTGCCTCAAGCCTCGGGTCATTTCGCAGCCCTTGCAGTCGGCCGACGGCACCCAACTCGAAGTCCCCTGGGTACGCGGGGTGGCAATGGCAGGGAGGGCGCTCTCGCTGGCCACACTTCGGCTGTGGAATTCTCTCCCGTTAGAGGCCCATCTGTCCCGTGACCTCCCCTCTTTCTGCAGATGTTGTAAGACCTGGTTGTTCCGTCGGGTCTTCGGGGAGGGGGTTGGGAGGGGTTTTATCTGCTAGCTGCTATTTTGTGTGTCCATTTTATATATTGTGGTTCAAAATCAAACTTTATTTATAGTCTGACCTGCTGGTCATTGCCAAATTTCACAAACTTATACAATATAAATTCCTCTTGGTGCTCTTGTTAAAAGCTGTAGAAATGTATTTTGTGGGCGGTTTAGATCTTTAGGGGAGGGGACTGCCCATAATTCTACACTATAAAGGAATTTTGCTTGTACTTTAGCATTCAATGCACGCACAGCCCAGGTCAGCTCCGACCTCCCAAAGTGAGCAAATAGTCTAGCTATTGCCAGTGGTGTACCCCCTATAGCCGCTATTGCCAATTCATAATGGGAAGACCATTTACCATTAGCCTGGAAAGTGATCCCCAGATATTTAAAGGATTTAACCTACTGTAACTGGTTTCCATCTAATGTCCATGAGTAGACCCTTCTCTCGTTTGAGAAAACTAGGACTTTGGACTTCTTGTAATTTATTACTAATAGATTGTCCCAACAATATTAAGCAAAAGCTCCTAGTTGTCCATTTTATATATTGTAGTTTGAGATGATTGCATTGTTATGTTTTTATGTTGTTTGCCGCCCTGAGCTACCAAGGTGCAGGAGGGTGCGGGATAAAAAACTTTTGTAAAATAAACATTTTTTAAAAAAGTGGAGGGGGTTAGTGAGAGCCCAAAATGGCTGCCTAAGATGGACGCCTCCACTGGCTAATTGGTAGCACAGACCCCTGCAATAGATATAAGAGATTGGTCTTTGCTTGCACATGCTTGCAACTTGCTTGTACCAATCAGGGGACCTTATAGAAGCTGATGGCACACACAGCTCTGCACCTGTGGCTAGCTGGTTGTGTTGCTCTATGCACATTCAGTGTCTTGCAGGTTTGGCTCCTGTGCTTCTGTGTGTAAGTTGTTTCGTGTGCCTTATGCTGCTTTCAAGCCACATTCTTTGGTACAAAACAGACCTCTCCCTCTTCCCATCTTCATACTCCCAGTTTCCTCCAATTACACATTCCTAACCCTGTGTATTCCTGCAAGCTGACAAGGCCCTATCATACCTTGGGGTGCCCTCAATGACAATTAAAGCCTGTGCTACTGCCCACCTTCCTACCTGCCTGCCCGCTGCCCCTCTGTTCTGCCTGCCTCCTGCTGCTGCTTCCCAAAGATCTCGTTCTCTCTCAGATGCACTGCACCCGTGGACCAACTGCTGCTGCAAGATGATGACGCCTTGCCACACGTTGGGCTGTTGCCACTCCGTTCTCTGATGATGCTCTCTCTCTCCTTCATGTCAAATTAGCCAAATCCCCCTGGGCGGCTCCTGTGGTTGTCTGGGGGCACCCTCCTGGAAGTTCCATGTTACCGGCGACACAGCGAGTTTGGACGGACAGGAAGGCGTTCTTGGCAGCTGCACCATCACTCTGGAATTCCCTCCTAGTGGGGGTTCACCTCAACCCGGATCTTATCACTTTCCGATGAAACTGTAAGACCTGGCTCTTCTGCCAGGGGTTTGGCAAGGGACGAGGGGATGGGTTGGGGGGAGGGAATTTATTTTTATTTTTTCCTTATGCACTAGCCAAAGTTTTTATGAGAATTATAGTGTTACTTATTTATATTCATGCATTTTTATATTGCAATTATTGTTTTATTGTTTTTAACTTTGTAAGCTGCCCCAAGTTGCTCTTGCGAGAGGGGTCGGGTAAAAATAGAAGGAATAAATGTCTCCTGCCCCCCTGCCATGCTCTCAACAACTTGTGAAGCCATGACATGCTAGCTAGTTGGGAAAGTAAGTCTTCTCCTCTCCTTTGCCAGTCCCTGCTGTTTCAGCAGCAGTGCCCGCTTCCTGCCAGTGTCTGCTCTGTCCTGTCTACCTGCTGTGTGCCAATCTCTCACTGATATTTCTGCCTCCCAGGGGCTCTCTCTTCAGCCTTGCCATACTTGAGTCATCACCGTTTCCACCTCTGCTATTCCCCAATGCTTGAGTGCCCCGTGTCCTCTTTGCCTGCCAGTTCCTCTGTCCTGTGTCTGCCTGCTGCGTGCTAATCTCACACTGACATTCTGCCTCCCGGGCACTTTCTCTTCAACTTAAAACCTTGCCATCCTTGGGAAACCACTGTCTCCTCCTGTGCAAGTGCTTGGCTGCTGCAGTGCCCAGCACCTGCTGCATGCCAGTGTTCCCTCTGTCCTCTATCCAGCTACTGCATACCAATCTCTCGCTGATATTTCTGCCACTCTGGGGCACTCTTGGCAAGTTTCGGGAAGGGAAAGTGTCAGAGAGGCACTTTTGGAAACACTTTTTGAAAGCGTGGTAATGAAAAAATTTAGTTTTATGTTATTTTTTATGTTTTTCATTTTTAACAACAAACAAAAATGGGCTGTTTTGTTTATGATATTATAAAAACAAGTGAATATTTTAAATATGAAACAAAATGAAAATTGGTCTGGTGTACACCTCTACTTTGTAAATCATGGCCCATGTGTGCTTAATCTTATATCTCAGGCTCCGATCTTGCCGCCATCATCCATGAATTCATCACTTCAAGATTGGACTCTGGGTCGTCACCAAGGGTAGCCCTGTGTAGAGGCTGTAGTTGGTGCAGAATGCGGCGGCTTGCCTCCTGACAGACACGGGCCGCCCGGAGCACCTAACACCCGTGCTCCGTTCTCTGCACTGGCTGCCTATAGTCTTCTGGGCCCAATTCAAGGGGTTGGTTATTACCTTTAAAGCCCTATACGACTTGCGTTCCACTTATCTGCGGGACCGCTTCATCCCTTGTGTCCTGGGTTGGCCCCTGCGGTTGGCCAGAGGTGCCCTCTTGGTGAGTTTACCAGGTGGCAACATTCAAGAGGGTGTTCTCGGTGGTTGTGCCACAGCTATGGAATTTCCTCTCGGCGGAGATTCGCCTCTTTCCATATCTCCCCCCCCTTCCTTAAACAATGTAAAACCTGGTTGTTTCGCCAGGCATTTAGTGAGGGGGAACAGGTAGTGTGGGGGGGAGGGGGGTTCTTTTGGGGTAATGGGGTAGTTATTCTCTCGGGCCTTTGTTGTTTTATGGTTTAATTGATATTTTATATTGTATTTTTTATATTTTTTGTATTATGTTTTATTATATGCTGTGCACTGCCCTGAGCTGCTGTCATTGGGTAGGAGGGGGAGGTATATAAAATAATAATAAACCCAGTTACAAGAACCTCAGTGTGAGCTTCTGCTGACAGGTAAAAGTGAACCTTTTAAAACAATTTCTTTTGCAGGGATCTCAATATGGGGCTGTGCACTTCTAAAAGGAAGAAAACATTCCTTGCGGCTAGGAGCTGCTCTCTATGGATTACAAATAGCACAGTTGAGTCACAACTGTATTTGCAGGTCAACTGGGGACCAGAAACACCATCCCTATAACCCATGCAGAAAAAAGACCCCCCCCAGAACAGCCACTTTCTATCTACCATGACCCTATGCACAGTGTGAACTGGAGCATTAATTAAATGATACTTTGGGAAACATCCCAAACTTAAGAATCTCATTTTAAGTAATGGAAACACTTGANGGGGGGGGGGGGGGAACCTAAGGTTGCTTAACTGTAACATTGGTTCTTTGAGGTGGGCTCTGTCACTCACACCATTGAGAGAGCTGCACCTCCACCGATCGGCTTGGAAGCCTTCTCCATTGCACTCCATGGCCCTTCCCTCACATCTTGCACTGTTGGCAGGCTGTCAGCAAGGCTATGAACAGGAAGGGCAGTGTGAATTACCTCAGTGTCCTTCAAACATCCACATGAGAGAGTCCACTCTTTAACTAGGGCTCTGATGCAGAGCGGAAGGAGGGCAGGAGGTGTGAGTGATTGCGACAATCTCGAAGAACCAAGGTTACAGGTAAGCAATAGTTTCTTCTTCAAGTGGGGCTCCATGTACTCACACCATTGGGAGAGTTCTAATAAGTAACCCCTGTTGGGTGGAAGCAGAGACCTAGTTGAAGGAGGACTCAAGGACAGCTCTCCCAAATTCAGCATCTGATCTTGCTGTGAAGTCCAGTGCACAGTATTTTATAAAAGTTTGTGCTGAAGTCCATGCTGCAGCCTTACAAGTTTTATCTACAGGAAGTTTCCTGAATGTAGCCATAGCTCTCGTTGAGTGGGCCTTAAGGTCTTCAGAAGGGTCTTTACCCAAGAGCTCATAGCAGAGGGAAATGCATTCAAACAGCCAAAATGAGATTGTCTGGGAGGAAATCTTTGAACACACGGAAAAGCCTCCAGAACATATATAAAGGTTGTCGTCTTTGCAAAACGACTTTTTAACTAGAGAGAATTAAGAGAGGGCTCTCTTAACATCTAGAAAGTGCACTGCAGAGCCATTTCCTCCCAACTCAAGTGAGGTTTTGGAAAAAATACTGGCAAGTTTATGGCCCTTTTTACATGGACCGCCACTGGGGGAGCGGAGCGGTCCGTGTGCTCACTGTTGTGGGGGTGTGGGTGGAGAGGGTCACACACCCATCCCCACGCACTGAGCAACCTGCATTTTTGCCAGCTGTTCCATGCATGGGGGGGCGGGGGGGAGATGCATGGGTTATAGGTGTGCGCACCCATGCTTACACAAGATGCTTCCCCACGTGGACAGTGGGTGTCCATGCGTGAGAGAATCTCGTATAAAAAGGGCCTATATTCTGGGACATATGGAACTGTGTGACCATCTTGGCTTTAAAAGGAGGAAGTCTAAGAATTCCCTTATCTCTACAAAAACTTATCCATTTGTAGGGCAGCTAATTCTCCCACTCGTCCAACTAATGTTAGAGCTACTAACATGGTTGCCTTTAAGGACAGGAGGTGAAAAGAGCATGTGGTCCAAAATTCAAAGTGTGACAGAATTGGTATTCCCCAAACTAGGAGTAAATCCCAAGGTAGGCAAGGATTTCTTACCAGTGGGGATAAATTGAAGAGACCCTTCATCAATCTTGTCAAGACTGGGTGAGAAAAGATAGGTCTGCTATCTAGTGGCACATGGCAAGTCAAAATAGCTACCAGATGTACCTATAGGAAAGAAGGAGCCAGAGCCTGGGATTGCAGGTGACTCAGGTAGGCAAGTAGTCCTGTATAGAGGCAGAGTCCAGTTGTATATGGGACTCTGATGCCCAAACAGTAAATCTTTTCCACTTGGCCTCATAAGTTTTGTTTGTGGAAGGCTTTCAGGCACTTTTAAGGATGTGGAGCACATCTGCAGGTAATTCGAACAAGTCCTGTGAAGTCAGTGAGATATCAGCCAGGCTGTTAGATGTAATAGCCCTATACGGCTTGGGCCCAGCCTATCTGCGGGACCGCCTCATCTACTGGGTCCTGGAGCAGCCCCTGCGGTCGGCTGGGGGCGCCCTCCTCAGGGTTCCCGGGTGTCTACTATGAGGAGGGCGTTCTCCGTGGCTGTGCCGTGGCTGTGGAACTCCCTCCCATTGGAGATCCACTTGGCTGCCCACCTCCCCTCTTTCCGCAGACAATGTAAGACCTGGCTGTTCTGCCGGGTCTTTCCCGAGGGAGATGGGGTGGGTGGGGTGGGTTAGGGTAGGGGGTGGTGTGGGGTTTTTACATTGTTTTAATTGAAATTATTATGGTTTATTTTAATATTTTAATGTTTTAATGTTTTGAATTTTTTTAATATATTGTGAGCCGCCCCAAGATGCCTGAGACAGGAGGGGGGTGGCATATAAATTGTAAAAATAAATAAATAAATAAATAGGAAGCAAAGTGGTTGGAATTATATCTTTTAATTGGACCAACTGCTGTTGGTGGAAATAAGCAAGCTTTATGTAAGATGTAATGGGGGAATGTTTGGATGAAGAATGTTCCGGTCATTTTATGATATAAGTTCTGGTAGCACTGGCAGGTGACATGTTCACTAACTGCATGTACCAGCACTGTCTGAGCCAGACCAGTGCTATGAGGATACATGCAGCTCGATCCTGGTACAGGGAGGCTTTAGAAGGGAAGGAAATGTTAAGAAGAGACGGCAGGAGTTGAGGGAGTGAGATTTGATTAACGTGGAGTAATAGTGGTCATTGGCCCGGGAAGAGCATTTCTAAATGCAGAAAGAGGAAACTTAAAGTAGAGGAAGTCAGCAAACTCATAAGACTTCTGCCAGAGGCGCTTGGTGGCTCGAGAGCAGGATCAGAGATGGCGGATGGTAGGGGTGAGCCAAGGGCAGGGTTTATGCGACAGAAAGGATGGCACAGGAGAAGAGCAAGGGCCTCTGGCTGGGTTTGTACAGTCTTCTAGCTTGTGGGTGGGGGGCAGAAGTTGGGAAGTATTTCTTTGTACCCTGTAGAATATCTGGCTGATCTGTAGAAATGTGTGGTGTTATACCTCCTCTTTACCTTGTAAGTGACGCCTAAGGCCAGAGCAGTCCTTTTGGTGTCATATCTTCACCAGAACTTCAACTGTGTTAGCAGCAAAGAGACCACCTTCATTGAATGGGAAATTTTCTATTTTATGTGTAGGCCCGGGTGTTAAGCATAATCATGCATGCCTCCTTCTGGTTATGATCTTGCAGTCAAGTCTGCAATGTGCATCATGGTAGTGAGTTGTAACTGGGCTAAGTATAAGCCCGCTGTCTTTATTATCTCAGCCAGTTTCTTGAGACCTGGTGGGAGATTCTGCAGAATTGGTGACCTCTTTTCCCACAAAAGATGGTTGTAAGTAGACATAGCAGAGGCATAATTGGATATCCTTAGAATCACTGCTGCAGAGGAGAATAAGCGTCTTCCAAAAATGTCAATTTTCCAGCCTTCTTAGTCAACAAGTGATGTGTCAGTTGACTTACTCTGCTGTCTTTCCATTAATGCCTAGATAACCGCAGATAGTCCACGGGGCCCATGAGGGGAGTCGGGGGCCTAGCAGGGAGCCTAGCATGAGGTCAGGAGGACTGAGCGTGCCTGAAAGGGATGATTCAGGACCTTCTGAACATGATCAATTGTTTTTTTGGTTTTTTTAATTTCCATACTTACTAGCCCGAGAAGAGGCCACACTTATCAGGACCTGCTCTGGAGGGTGAGCACTCCATCTCTGAAAAGCACTGAGCATGCTAAGTTTCGTTTTTATTATTATTTTCATACTTACCAGCCTGGGAAGAGGCCATTCTTATCAGGACCTCTTCTGGAATGTAAGTACTCCACTCCTGACCCCCAGCTAGGCTCCCTGCTAAGTCGTCGACCCCCTCCTGGGCCCCCTCCCGTAATTTCCTTTCCCAGGCAGGCAGACAGGGGGGCTTGGTGGCAATGCCAAAGATTAATCAAATCTTCCCCCCTGCACACCTCTAGCATCCCCATCCCCCTTGCCTCCCCCACACCCTCAGCAAGATCTTGCAAGATCTCAAGGGAGGGTTGAGATAGTGCAAGTTCTTGACACACACACACACACACATTTCTCGAGTCTGGCAAGATTCTCGTCAAGGGGTATTTTCATTTCAGTCCTAGTCTTTTCCACTGGCAAGGATTCCTGTCTGGGCAGTTCTTGATCTTCAGTGAGAGCCATTGGCATAGCAAGGATGATAGGTGTTAGTGGAGCCAGAACAGTAATGTTGACTACATTCGGTGCTGCTGCAAGTACTGGGGTCAGTGGCAGTTGCAGTACTGTTGGTGTAGTTGAAGACAGAGAGCTTGTAGACATAATTGGTGTGTCGAAACCACAAAAAGAGGTGTGACGGAGCTGGAGACATTATTGGTACTGAAGGAAGAGAAAGTGAAGTAGTTTTAGGCGGTTGCTCCAATGAAGCTTGAGAAATGATGGCTGACCCTGCCTGCGGTTCTGAAGGTGCACAAGTCAAGGGCGCAACAGGTTTGGCAGATCCCACAATCGTTTTGAATGCTGTCATTAACTGTGAATAAGATTTGCAACTCCATTACAAGAGGAATCACCCAAGCACTCATGGTGGGAGCAGGCAGAGGGGTTAGGATTGGTGGTCCCCCTAAGGCGGAAGACGGAGTTGTGTCACGGTGGCAATACTGGCAGTATGGGAGCTGGTATGGAAGCAAGTCTGATACTTTGGGGATGGCCAGTACATCCATGGAGCCCAAGTGCTTCTCCCAATATCCATGCTGGAGAGTATGGCACTGGGTAGTGGCCATAGGGAAAGGAAGATGGAGGTCAGGAACTCAATATGAACCCTTTGTTTTTGCCAATGGATGGGGTCCATGTGGTCGAGTAAAATGTGGTGGAGATTCCTAAGCTTGATTATCTGTATCTAAGTATGAGTGAGGCAATAATACAGAGAATCCTTTGAGGTTGCGATGGCTGAACAGACGTAGGAGCTTTTGGAGACTTGATAATTGTTATTGTTTCTCCCCAAGTGTTTGGTGGAGTGGAGGAAGAATGATTCTCTGAAGAAGGGTTTCCCTGTCCTGGAGATTTATTCCTCCTTTTTTCCTTAGGTTGACTGAACCTTTTAACTCATTTTAAAAATGTTTATCCTTGTCCCTTTTCAGTATCAGAGAAAGGTTGGGAGCCAGGCCCAGCGAGGGGTGGAGGAACTATTGAGGTTGCCACGGGGTGGGGAAAATACAGCCCTGGAGGGGGAGTATATTATCGTATGCAGCGGGATCAGTGTTTGGTGCCGGTCCCCCTCATGGCCCCCCTGGGCTCAGATAACAGGGTGGTCAAGATCTCCAGTGACCCAGGTCTGTTGCTGGTGTTGCTCAATGCAAGATCGGTTGCTAACAAATATTCCATCATTCATGATTCCATTTTGGACTGAGCGGCCTATCTCGTTCGTGTGACTGAGACCTGGCTAGGTGAATTGTTGGGGTCTGTGTTGGCTGACCTCATTCCGACCGAGTTCTCGGTCCAACACCAGCCAATACTTGAGGGTCAGGCATAGCCATTATTTTTAAGGAGAGGTTGGTGGCACGAAGGTATTCAGTGCAAATGGAGTATGGATTAGAGTGCATCTATCTCATGATCAATTTGGCCAAAAATGGGCCACAGGACCCGGTCTGGGACAGGTTGGGAATTTTGCTGGTGTATTGTGCACCCCACTGCCCAGCATCATCCCTGACTGCTCTAGTTGCTCTGATCTCGGACGTGGTCTTGAGGTCACCCAGGTTTATTGTCCTGGAGGATCTCAATATCCACGCTGCGGTCAGATTGCATGGAGTAGAGCAGGAATTCATGGCTGTTATGGCAACCATGGGACTGTCCCAGGTGGTGGTGGTCCTGACACACGAGGGGGGACAAACGCTGGACTTGATATTTTGTACTGACCATGAAGCAGGGTTGATAGGGGTTGTGGAGTGCACACCCTTGCCATGGTCAGACCATTTCTCTCTGTGCTTAGATTGTGAATGCCTAAGAGCTGTGATCAGACCCCCTTCCCTATCTCTTTGTATCGCAGGCTGTTAGTAATAGAATAAAAGAGAGTAATTATAAGAAATCCCTATTTTATACATCAAGGAACAAAGGCAGAAAGATTAATTAGCAACTTTCCCAGAGACCTCCATTAGAGCTAGACCTTTCAAATTAGCGGGACTGAAAATTCTTGATAGGTCACCACAAGCTGATGGTTAAAGGAGGACAGAATATTCTTGTCTTCTCCGGAATCATTCTCCAAAGCTGACAAAGAAGATGGACCTCTACATTCGAGGCCATTATAAGAGAGTCCCTCAGGGAAGGGACCTATCTAGATTTAATGATTGTTCAGTGCCAGGTGCATTGCTGGTCCTATATGTATGTTTAATAATAATCTGTTTCTAGCCAGCATGTCTTAACATTTCCTTATTCTTGCTGTGCCCCAACACTAATATATGCTTGCTTAATTAAAAGTCATATGTTTGACAGACAAGTGAAAACACCTGGCGGCACATTTGGGAGCTTAAACAAGTCTTCTGATCCCATAGATCAAACTCAAAGAAAGGGAATTTTCTTTTCTTTCTAGAACACACCTTTTTTTTTAAGCTTCTAGTCAACCACCATATTTTTTGTATAGTGACACCATGCAACAGGCATATGAGTACGTCTCAGGTATTTAAGCATTTGCTGTCTCAAGTTAAAATTATTTTTAAAGATTTTTCTTAATTTCATCCTCATGGTGCCACTAGAGGGTAGAGTTAAGACTGTGTCTGAAATGTGTGTTTTCAGTTCTTTAACGCATTCATGTTTCTTTTTATGTACCTTAGCTCTAAGACTCCTGGATTCATGTCTATTTTCATGCTACAATATCCTTGAAATGCATCTCACCCCAAATTACCAATATATCCTCCTCTCAAAACTAATACCATCTTAATGCATCTCAGAGTTTTTGCTTTCTTCCTGAATTTCATACACTAACCCTAAACAAGAACCAAAACAAAATATAGCAATGTAATATTTTTCATGATCTGAATCAGCATCAACCTTAAACCTTTTATTTAAAATTTTAGTATGGGCCAGATTTTCCAATATACTCTGGCTGCTTTTAACAGCTCCAGAGCAGTGCAAACAGGCCAAATATATTGGCCATTTAAGCTATAATCAAAGCTGTTATGCATTGTCAGAGCAGTGCTAAGCAGTCAAAATAAACACCCTAGTTTTCCCTCCTTTTTCACCTTCACATTCCTCCAAGTTCTCCCTTCCCAACCTCTTCACAATGCAGCGCACAATATGTATACACAATACACAACCACATGACAGCTTTCCTCTTCATTATGTCCTCCTGTGCATTCACCCCAATTTCCTCATTCTCTGCTCCTAGCCCCATGCTCACAAAAACCACCACTAATTTCCCCTTCCTCCCCAAGCTCTTTGAATGCTTTCTGCAACCTGTTGCACCAGGTTTAGTCAACAAATGCTTCTCAAGATGATGGCCCTGTAGCAGGATGTAGGACTGGATCTTGCTGGGTTTGGTACACAAGGAGTTAATATTTAAGTGCCTCTGCAACAGAGGCTACTGAGGGCACGAATGGGCTTCATACACCGGGCTAACTCAGCCGAAGACAGAGGTTCCCAAACTGTGAAGTTGGGACCCTGGTCAAGATTCCATAAGCTTGGCCTGTCCAAGGTCACAGCAGGATTGCATTTAGATCTCGAAATGGACTCATGAAGGCCAAACATTTGGGAACCACTGGACTAAGGGCAGGCTGAAGTTTGCCATCTGTAGGCAACAAGCAGCAGGAAAGACAAGCCAGGAGAAGCTGTGCTGTTAGGCCCAAGGGCTCTCTTTTCGTATATTGGTTTGTTTGTTTTTGTGTTGTTTCGGATTAATTAGAGAGAGAATCCCAAAGTAGCGGTGTCTCAGTCAGGTGATGTCCTGGAGTGGGTGGAAAACACCAAACCACACATGGGAGAATGTGGGCAGCTTAAAGAACATACTTCCCCTTCACAAACAAAACAAACAAACCCAGAGAAAACAGAGCTGTTAGTTCTAACAGGGCTGCTTGCTAGGGGTGTGCAATTCAGGTTCTAAAGAACCCCAATTTCAACAAAAATGATCCTTTCGAGGGAACCCAAAATCCAAAAGGTTTCCCCCTCAGATTTCCTGTTCTCTTAGGGGCAAGGCCCCCTGGCTGCACCAGCAAGAGAAGCCACCAGGGGTCCCGGGGCAGGCATGCAGTTTGTGAGAAAAGCTGGTGTCCTAGAGAGCCCGGGTGCACATCAGCCCCTATGCCATGGGCAGGAGGCGCACTCTTTCCCGTCTGATCCTG
Source organism: Sphenodon punctatus (assembly GCA_003113815.1). Taxonomy (NCBI): domain Eukaryota; kingdom Metazoa; phylum Chordata; class Lepidosauria; order Sphenodontia; family Sphenodontidae; genus Sphenodon; species Sphenodon punctatus. The sequence goes on from QEPC01001394.1 coordinate 8,390,074, forward strand.
CTGCTCTGCCGGCCAACTCTGGGAGCTCATGTGAGACCTACAGAGCCAGCTGCCCCATGGAGCCTCCCTGCTGCTGTGGTCAGAGTGATCATACAGTTCTGCAGGACCAAGGAGTAGGTGCAGCAGTGGCTGGGGACACTGCTGTGGAAGTCTTCCAGGGACAACCCGGGCTGGAGGACACTGTCCAGGTGTACAGCCGGAGCCATCCCAATGGCTTCTGGATGTCAGGAGAGCCGCCTACCAAGCTCTGCAAGACTCTCCAAGCTCTGAGCAGGTACAGGATGGGGGCATGCAAGGCCACAGGAATAGGCGGCAGGGGAGTAGGTGCCTCGTTGTTCCGCCTGGGATTTCCTGTTGAAATTTCCTAGGAGGGTGCTGGCTAGAAACTAAGGCCACTTTCAGACATTCCTCCCAGCCCTATTGCCTGCTATAGGGTCTCTCTTTGAGGTGATAGAGAGGAGCAAGCAAGGAGAAAATAAGTGAAGGACATCTTTCCTACTGCTAATTTATAACACTGAAAACAGGAAATGATGGGAGGTTTTTTAGAAAGGCATTTGGGGTATTTTCAGACATTACGGGATCACAGTGAATCCCACTGAACCACAGTGAATACTGTGAGGTGACTGTGATCTCCGTAACATCTGATTGATCCTTGCCACATGTTCACTGCAGTGAACACCCAGCAGGGATCAATTCTAACCACGGTTCCGGCCCTGTCGGAATCGTGGTTCGACTGACCACAATCAGGAAAGGGTCAAAAGTAACGTCTGTTACCTTGGCCCATTCCAGATTATGGTCCCAGCCACTGTTAGCAGTCAGGCACAGCAGCCTCATTGACCGCTGCGCCTGCCCATCTCCCTGAGGGTGGGCGGCTGTGAGAGTGCGGGCGGTGGGGCTCCACACCCTCTCTGATTCCCAGTAGTGATGTAGCTGGCACGTCTGAAGGACAGCCAGCCTCATCATGGACTGGGGTCAGGGAAAGATCCCGGTCCGGAATTCAGTGTGGTGGGCCCAGAGGCCTGTCATGTCTGAGAATACTCTTGGAGACAGTCTGTGGTCTCAGTCTCACTTAGAAAAGGAAATGGTGGCCGTTTTTTAAAAAGGGTAGTTTTTGTGGAATTTTGTAGCCAAAAACATAATGTTTACATTTATGCTGAAGGAAACACTTTAAACTCTGCAGATTAATGGCAAAAAGTTACCACTTAACCCTAAAAGAGTTTCCTTCATATGTAACCCATGCAGAATACTTCAGTCTGAGGAACCTGTGTAATTCAGCTATTAAGTTCATTTGGAGGAAAAGGTTTTGTTACAGAGCACTAAATCTCTTAAAGGACCTATTTTAAAACTCATTCATATATTTGTCAATTATACAATAAAAACATCATTCTATTCTAAGTATATGCATCCCGCAAATCAAAAAAGGAAGCAGGAAGACCAAACGTCTTCCACTGTGGCTAAATGAGGAGGTGAAGAAGGCTATTAGAGCCAAAAAAAGCATCCTTTAAGAAATGGAAGGCTAGTCCCAATGAAGATAATACGAAAGAGCATAAACATTGGCAACGTAAATGTAAAATGTTAATAAGGCAGGCCAAGAAAGATTTTGAAGGGAGGCTTGCTAAAGAGGCAAAAACAAGCAACAAAAACTTTTTCAAATACGTCAGAAGCAAGAAGCCTGCTAGGGAGTCAGTTGGGCCATTAGATGGCAAGGGAGTAAAAGGGGCACTCAGGGAGGATAAGGACATTGCAGAGAAGGTGAATGAGTTCTTTACGTCAGTCTTCACTGCGGATGATTTTGGGGAGGTACCCATGCCAGATCCTTGCTTTGTGGGCGAGGAACTGGAAGAGTTGTTACAAATCAATGTGACATTTGAGGATGTTCTAGGGCAAATTGACAAACTGAATACTAACAAGTTCCCAGGGCCAGATGGCATTCACCTCAGGGTTCTGAAGGAACTCAAATATGAAATCGCAGACCTACTGTTAGTTTGTAACCTGTCACTAAAATCTGCCACTGTACCCAAGGACTAGAGGGTGGCAAATGTAACTCCAATATTTAAAAAGGGATCCAGATGCGATCCTGGAAACTACAGACCAGTAAGCTTGATGTCTGTGCCAGGCAAAATGTTGGAAACCATCATTAAGGACAGAATTACAGGGTATGTTGACAAACATGGCTTAATGGGGAAGAGTCAACACAGATTTAGTAAAGGTAAGTCATGCCTCACTAACCTCTTGGAATTCTTTGAGGGTGTAAATAAGCATGTGGACAAGGGAGACCCAGTAGATATAGTGTACCTGGATTTCCAGAAAGCATTTGATAAGGTCCCTCATGAGAGATGCTTGAGAAAATTAAAAAGTCATGGGATAGGAAGTAGTGGATCAGAAACTGGTTAAAAGATAGAAAGCAAAGGGTTGGACTAAATGGTCAGTTTTCACAATGGAGAGATGTAAAAAGTGGTATGTTCCAGGGATCTGTATTGGGACCAGAGCTGTTTAATGTATTCATTAATGATTTGGAAAAGGGTGTTAAGAGCGAGGTGATCAAATTTGCAGACAACACCAAGTTATTCAAGGTAGTTAAAACACGAGCAGACTGTGAAGAACTGCAACAAGATTTTACGACACTGGGTGCCTGTGCATCTAAATGGCAAATGAGATTTAATGTGGACAAGTGCAAAGTGATGCACGTAGGGAAAAATAATCCAGACTATGCATACAAAATGCTGGGTTCTAAGCTCGGAGTTACCACTCAGGAAAAGGATCTGAGGGTGGTTGTGGACAACACAATGAAATCCACAGTGGAGTGCGCAGCAAAGTCAAAAAAGCAAACAGAAAATTAGGAATTATTCGGAAGGGGATAGAGAAAAAAACTGAGGAGGTCATAATGCCTCTATACAAATCAATGGTGCGACCGCACCTCAAATATTGTGTGCAGTTCTGGTCACCCCATCTCAAAAAAGATATCTCTGAACTAGAAAAGGTACAGAGAAGGGCAACAAAAATGATCACGGCCATGGAAGGGCTCCCGTATGAGGAGAGGCTTGGAGAAGAGACGACCGAGAGGAGAGGTCTATATAATCATGAGTGGTGTGGAACTAACAAACAAAGAACAGTTATTTACCCTCTCAGCTAGTACTAAAACTAGGGGACACTCCATGAACCTCATGGGTGGCAAGTTTAAAACAAATAAAAGAAAATATTTTTCGAACTAGCCTCCCTCCTCACTTCACCTCTCCTAAAGAAGAGGGGGGGGGAGAGAGAGAGTTACTCAGGGCTTTGATTGGATTTAGGGCACCTTGAAAGGGTGCCCTATAACCATTCTAACTGGGTGAGTTCCTCCATAGGAACCCATGACTTGGTACCCTGTCGCCTCCTTCAGCCCTCTCCTTGGTTTTAGTGTGCTGGCACTTGCTTTTGACATCAGAAGCAAGGGGAGGAGCCCTCTGGAGGCTACTGTCCTCACACGTCCCCGCTGCTCCCTCTATCCCCCCTTCCCTCCACTCAACCAGAGCTGGCTGTACATGCCCAATGGCCAGTGCAGATCCAGTCAACCCCATCCCACCTCTCCCTCCCTTCCCCCGCCTCTGAGCTGACCAACACAAGTGCAAAAGCTCACAGAGCTGAAAGGCACGGTGCACTTTTGTGCTCCTCAGTTCGGGTGTGCTTCAGCTGTTTCAAGTATCAGCATGCTTGAGCACGCACAGAAGCGCACAGTGCATTTCAGTGCTGTGCTCTTGTGCATATGTGTGGCAAGCCCCCTCTGCCACCAATTTCAGCGCTGCTCCTGCAGCAGTGATGCAAGAGAGTCAGTAGCTGCCGCCACACAACACCAATTTCAGCTCTGCAAGAACAGCACTGAAATCAGCAGCAGCATGTCACCAGGGCGCCCAGTGGGCCGATGCCCTGGCACCCCGGGAAGAAACCACCCCTAGTATAAACAAGAGTAGTAGGCCACCCTTATGGGTAACACTGAAATAGTCTGTAGAAAAATACATATATCCATAAAATATCCAAACGTAGACATTCTATTTTTCACTTTACCTTAATACGACGTATGCTGACCATCGCCTCAGATGCTCGTTCAACAGCCGCAGGGAAGAAGAGGGTGACTGTCAGTCGCACTGCCCCATACAGTGACACTGCAACAAACACCCGACTTGCAGATATTACATTACCAAGCAGCACGTACGCCATGAAAGTCATGAAAACAGTTATTTTGCTTGCAACAAAGAAAGATGCTAAATTCAATCCTCGAAGGTAAGAACTTTTAAGAACCATGGAAAGCTCCCTCCTAAAAATGCAAAAACACAAACACACATACAGTAATTTCAAACCTTATATATGAATATTACTCACACAGGATTTCATAATGACTTCTTTCAATGATAGAGAACGTATACCAGATGCAATGTTTTATTTTTAACTGTCTGGAATGCTTTAATAATTTTTACAAAGAATGGTAGTTCTCAAGTGAAGTCATGTAGATTCTTCTTCCTGGAAGCAGGATTGTTACCGTTAGAGTCAACTTGTGACTAGAGCTGAAAGGAGTACCTGCCAAAATGAGCAAACCATTTGAATCTGAATGATCTCACCTGAAACAAACAACACTGCCCATCTAATCTTTGACTGATTACCTGTTTTCACAATTTCAGTTCATCCCATTTGTTTGATTGATTTGTTTCAGCCTTTTCCAGTTTTTAACATTCATTTTCCACCATTCATTTTCATTTCATTATTCCTTTCATTTTTCCTGTTTCGTTTCATTGTTCCAGATGAAAATGAACCGAAACCCAGAAATGGACGAAAACAAACAAAACAAATCAACCAACCAAACTGAATTAGTGAAAAATCAGTTGCTCAAACATTTTCACAAATGTTATTTGGGTCAATTACAACCTGTTCAAAATCCGGAAAAAACCCACAACCAGTTGTTGTTTTTTTAACCAGAGGTGAACCACGATTTCACCTCTAGATGTAGAAACAAAACCAACCACAAGGGCTGGAAAGGCAAGGCTATCTAACGATATAGAATTAACACAATAACATTTATTGTATATATATATATATATATATATATATATATATATATATATATATAGGCTCTATTATAAAATGTGATTATAAACATACAATATAAATACTAATCCTGTAATTGTAAACAATTGGTCATAACAAAATAAAGAACTGCATATCCATAGGTAAAAGGTATACTGGGACTAAACGCTGCCACATGATTCCAATAGTCATAGGATGATCCTGTGATGGTACCTAGAGAAGATCCCACCATAATCAATGTAATCCTGAAGTAATCCAACTAAGTCCAACAAAGTTTACGAGTTCCCAGGTGATATACTTGTTTCAAAAACCTTCTTCAAACCAATTTGATTAATTATTGTTATTATATTATTATTATAAGCTTTTATATAGCACCAGCAGTGTACCTGGCGCTTTACAGAGAATAAGATAGACACGGTCCCTGACCGAGAGCCGGGAAGTCTTCACCCTATTTTAGTCGCTATGAGAACCATATATAAGAAGTTAATTCAAATCCATATACAATTTCATACTGTCCAAGTTCAAATTCACCATCATAAGGTTCCACTTGATTTTCTCTGTATATATAAACATTCTATTGATCCCGTTGGATTTTCATTTGAGACAATTTGTGGTTGAATCTTCTTCATATGTTAGGGATACTAAACATTTTATTACTGTTGTAGAGAAGTTAAAGATTTTCACTGGATCTCAAATTTTTACATTGGATGTGAAAATGATATAATGATATATACTACTATTACCCATGAAGGAGCTAGAGAGGCTGCTGAACACTATTTAATTCAAAGTAAAAAGCAGGATCCCCCTCACATTTTTTGTCGGATATTTTAGATCTGATATTAGATAAAAATTATTTTCATTTTCAGGATGAGTTTTATTTTCAGATCAAAGAGGTGTAGCTATGCGGAGTCCAGGGTCCCCTAGTGTTCCTAATTTGTATATGAGGAAATTGGAGGAAGATATTATTTTGGATCCTTCCAATAATCCTTTTTTCAACCAAGTTCAATATTATGGACGTTATACTGATGATATCTTTGTGGCTGTGGAGGGTGATGTCAATACAGAGGATTTTGTACAGTGGATTAATACCATTATTGAGCACATTAAATTTACTAGTCATTTGGGACATGTTAGTATTCCTTTTTTGGATGTGGAAGGTGGTTATGAAGATAACTGATAATCACAAACTGACTGAAAAATTCAATCTTACATTACTGGCGTTACCTTCCCAAATACTTGAGGGATAATTTACCCTTTGAACAATTTTAAAATTGAAACGTAATTGTAGTAATTCAACTGAATATGAAAATTATGTGGATAAATTTAGTACACAATTACTTGAGAGGGGGTTTCCCAATTTAATAGTATGTAAAGCGCAACATCGGGCTTCCTTTGTGTCCAGAGATAGCCTACAGGAGAAATGGAGAAATGAGGATAGGATTTTTTGGTCAATGGAATATACACATATATCTTACGCTATCAAATGAAATATTTTCAAGCACTGGCTGTTATAGGGTGTGGTATTCCCCAGTGCGTTGCTTATAGAAGAACTTGGAATATACCTGATAAAGTGGTACAATCTGACAGTAGTAGGAGGAGAAAGAAAGACAGGATGTGGGGGCATTCTAAATGTGGGCATTGGTCTATATGCCCCCAAAAATTATAACTTAGGCCCTTTTCACACGAGACACCACCACCCATCTTCACACAGTTTCACTGTGTGGAGGTGCATGCGTGCTCCCGCACTACACTGATCTCCACCCATCACCCACACACGGAGCAATGGGCTCCAATGCTGGTTACTCGGTGGGTAGAGGTTGGTGTACGCCCGATGTTGCGTCACCTGCATCCACTGCAGCCGCACACCCATCCCTCCCTCCACCCATCGCAGCCCATTTGAAAAGGGCCTTAAACAGTTTGTAAATTCATCTAATGGGAAATTGGTTTATTTGAGCAAATTCACTAACTGTAACTCATCGTTTGTTATTTATGCAATTGTGTGCCCCTGTGGATGCATGCATGTGGGACAGACTACTAGGGCCCTTTTCAAAAGAACATACACCCTCTTGCCCACATGTGCAGGTGGGTGGGCAGTGGGGGGGGGGCATCATGGGAACGCCGTGGGTGGGGGTGGATGTGCGCTCCCACGCTCCACCCACTTCCACCCACCGCCCACACAAGGAGCAACAGGCACCAATGGCAGATGCTCCATGTATGGAGATTTGTGGAGATGGGTGTGCATCCGTGGGAATGCCACACACCGCAGCACCCATCCATTCCCCCACGCACCACGGAGAGCTGTAGTCCATGTGAAAAAGCTGTAGGTCACTGAGGATCAGGATTTTGGAACATAAAAGTAAAATTAGATGCCAAAATTGTGAGGCATCTCTAGTCAATCATTTCCTGAATGAACATCACTCCCCCTTGGAATTTAAAGTGTTTGTGACAGAGCATGTGGTGGTTGATTCACAGAAAAGGACAGAATAGGAATTTGATATTATCTCAACTCAAGTCTTTTTGGATCCGCACCTTAGAGACTTTGGAGCCAAAGGGCTTAAATTATAAGATTGTTTTTTGCTGGTTTTTTTGGAATTCTTTAATCATGCCTCCTAAAAAACAGATTATGGTAAATCAATCCATTGAAAATTTTTGCCTCTGTGGATTTTGCATTGTCATGAAAGAGAATACAGTTTAGAATTAGTGAAGCTACTGTCGTTTGTGATGTAATTGAACTATAACATCTGTTTCCATGAGTTTTGTCATTTATATTTTTGACTGTTTGAGACTCGTGTGAAAAGGGCCTAAGTTATAATTTTGGGGGGCATATAACGTGATTTCAGACGTTACGGCGGGCCACATTCACCACAAGCCGTGGGGTGGTTCAGACCACAGCCCGGGATGAAGGGGCGCATCAACAGACGTGCGCCGCTTCTCCCCGGGACGCGGAGACCGGTGAACCATGGCCCGTGGTAATTGGGGCCTGCCGTAACATCTGTCAGGGAACCACGGATTGCGGAGGGGGCGGGGCCACGTGGCGCAGTGTGCTGCCGCAGGGCCCAGCCCCCTGCGTTCCGCACCGGCCCTCTCCCCGCCGGACAGACAGCGAAAGCGGCCAATCCGGCCGCACTCGCCACTGCAGTCGGGGGGGGAATGAATTCCACCACCGGCAGGGGTAAGTGAACAGACGTGACGATTCAGTCACCCCTGCCGTGGTGGCCATTCACCACACTTCTGGACCCACTCGCGTCCTCAGGTCCAGAAGTGTGGTGAACGTAAACGCGGCCCGCGTTTGAGTGTGGTTCAGGCGTGGTGAATCTTATCTGAAATCACCCTATGTTGGGTCAGCCAAGATTTTATGAACTTTTTATATATGGTTCTTACAGCTGTTAAAATAGGGTGAAGACTCCCCGATATGAAATTGGTTTGTTGTCATGAAGAAGGCTTTTGAAACAGGTATATCACACAGGAACTCGTAGACTTTGTTGGACTACTTCAGGATTACATTGATCATGGTGGGATCGTCTCTAGGTACCATCACAGGATCGTCCTAAAACTATTTGAACCATGCAGGAAAGTTTAGTCCTAGTATACGTTTTACCTAGGGATACACACACACACAATAAATGTTATTGTTATATCGTTAGATAGCCTTGCCTTTCCTGTCCTTGTGGTTAGTTTCGTTTCTCTCTCTTTTGGGACTGTTCCCCTCTTTGTTGCTTTCTCACCTCTAGTTGTGACTAACCCAAATGCTGTAAACGAAACTCTGAAGAGAACCATGGGGTGAGGGAGAATGAGCTAAACAACTTTCCCACTATAGCGGAGCAACTAGTTAAGACTACATAGAAGAGATACTTTTTCAACTCATGGGGTCAGAGTCACAGAATGTTCTGTGAAAAACATTCACAGAATGTTCATATGCAGACTTTTAGAACTCTGTGTAATTCAATTATTTCTGAAACATGGGATAAAATAGATTCTTTATTAATCTCTTGGGGAGATCAACCAAATATGTAAACAAGAAAAATTGTGATTGTGTATTCATGCTTATGAAAAATAGAACAATTCATAAATTTCAAAAGATTTGGGGTTTTTTTTAGTGTCCTCAAGAGCAACTCACACCTTTTCACGCCTTATGCAAAGATGAAGAAAAAACTACAGAGCCATACATGAGTCCTATGAAAATCCTGAATTTCGAAGTATAAAACTAAAACTAAAAATTAACATATAAAAACTAAAATGAATATAGATCAAATGTCATGACATGACTTTCAGTGGAACACTTATTACCTTCTTATACCATTAACAAGTTCTGCAAATGATTTTTCCCAGGCATACATCTTTATTATCCTCATTCCAGTTATGACTTCATTCATGGTCCTAATCCTAATATCTGTGAAGGCCGCCGTCCTGCTCCTGGAATTGAAAGGAAAGTTCTCAGATTTACAACAAAAATGACTACTGGACCTGTGCTGCCAAAATTCATTACATAAACTGACAGTATCTTTAAAAAAGGAGGAGAAGCCAAGATGTCTTTGTCTATCTGTATTAAAAATGTGGGTTATGTATTCTCACTTCTGGTTTTTAAAGTCTTGCAAACCGTTTTATTTTAGTTCTTTTTAATATTCTATGTTTGTAGTGACCCTGTACATAAAACATGAAAACTAATGCTTGATAATCCTAAAAGGTGGTTAGTAACACCTTTAGTGTATACTGTATGAAATTATATAGTCTGTTACACCCAAAAAACTAAAAGAAAATATTATTGTCTGTTTGAGAGCAACTAAAAGTAACTTGTGGCCATAGTCTGAACAACTACCAATATAGGAAATTATTTTATAAAGAAAATGGGCCACACAGTATCACTATAAATAAGCCAAATATAACGAGAATTTTCTAATACATTTCAAAAGACAAGCTAATTAAAATGAAGGGAAAAAATGATGAGGACATGGATGTGACTACCAAAACACAGAGACAACGTAGTTCAGATAACATCTTCCCAGGCTCATCTTTTCAATATATTGTACAGGTTCCTTTTCAGAACAAGGACAGAGAGATCAGAAATGGAGTAGTCATTCTGGGAGGAGTTAACATTGACAGCTGATTCAACATCCTTGTCCGTATTCTTTTTTTCTGTGGGAGTTCATTCAGTTAAGTAAGGATTGATCAGTCTCACCAATATCATTTCCACAGAAGCAATTAGTACACTGCAGGACAGGCTTTACCACAAGATGACCCAGGACCCTGGGCCCTGCTATTTTCTCTGCGTCTGGGGGCCTCACAGTAGCTCCCGTTTAACCAGAGCAAGGCACAAGGTCCCAGGCCCTCTCAGCAGGTCCTCAAACACAATCACTTGGGGGATACTGATAGGTGTGGCAAAGATGCACTAGCAGCTTTTACACCTGCTACTTTAGCAGAGTCTGGCTCCCATTTGGTTAGGGATGTAGTTTGTTCATGGAGATAATTTCCGAGATGTGGGGTATCTGAATTCCAGAAGATGGGGGTTCAGGAAAGATTTTTATTGGGTCTCCATCAAGTACGAGCAATAGTTGTTTGATGATGTCTCAATTTCCAGTCGGAGGTAGTACATGACAACTGGAGGTGGTGCAGTTGGAGGTTTTTTTCTCTCTGTATTCAGCAGTTCCTCTATCCGAGTACTGCCTGTTCAATTATAGGGTCCACTTCTTTGATGGCGAGTCCTTGCTTAGTATAGATAGTTTTTAGTATGGTATAATGTACATCATAGGGTCTTTTCTTCAGAACAGAGTCTGTATCTGCATTCTTAGCTGTAGATGACTTTTTTGTGTGTGTGTCTTGGATAGCTGCTAGATATGTGGAGGTAGATAGAACAATCTGCTGGTTTCTTGTATGATGCTGTCTAAGTTTCTATCATTTATTATGACAAACTGCGGTGTTCAGGAAGTTTATACTGTTGTGGGAATGCACCAGGGTTAGTCTGATAGAAGAGCGGTAGTAGTTAAAGTTTTAATGGAATAAGTCTAGGGCGGTTTTCTGTCCTGATAACAAACAAAAAAATCAATGTACCCAAGGTATAATTTTTTCAAGTGGCTCCTAAAGAGGTTGACATGTTGGGGAGGTGATGGGTTGGGTAGAGAACACATATATCAATCAATCAATTTTATTCTGCATGACCAAAGGCCATTGCATTGAGGGTTATACCAAAAGTAAGTATACATCCTCAGGGTAACACATACATAAACAGGAAAATAATACATAAAACAATAAAATGATACGTTTAAAATAGAAAGATAATATAGTAAGGAATATCAGAGGCACTTCCAGCATCTGTAGTGGTGTCTCAGGCTAAATTACAGAGGGAATTACTCCGACCCTAAGACCTCTATTTCAGGGTACCTATTACCTCACCCTTCATGATCTCAGCACTCAAAAGGGAGGAGTTTACCATCTCCTACCTTATAACAAATGATCCAGCCTCATCAGTTTGCCGAGCTAAAATAGGCCCTAGTTTGATATTATAAAGCTCAGTACTGGTAATGGCCAGCTTACATTGAACTTCAGCATGCTGTTCATACCTCATCTAGACCTTTCGCTTGTTACCTTAGGTCAGAGAGTCATCTGGTAGGGCTCTAAATTCCAAAAAATTCTTCCTATACTGGGATACACACAATAGGAAGGCTGTGACATTCTTAATGTCCTGAAGGTTCGAACCATCCAAAAGCCTACCCAAAAGTATAGGATCCACCCTGCCAGGAAACCTTCTTAGCAGTGCCCCCAGGTATTTTTCCCTCGGCCCATCATAAAGAGGACAATGGAGAATGATGTGAGCCACAGTCTCAGTGGCATTATTATCGAATGGGCAAAGCCTTTCAGCAAAGGAAATGCCCTGAAATCGTCCCTCCAACACCTGAGAGGGCAGGGCATTGACTCAGGCACGGAATAATAATTGTTTAGCCCTCGTCGATACTGTAGCCGTTAGATATTCCACCAGTTTCAGGTGCCCATTCTAGATAGGCTCTAACATGGGGAGAGGCATTAACCTTGCCAATCTCTAACTGGCATGCAATATCCAAGGCTCAGTAGTTAGTACCTCCTTTCTTACTGCCCCAGGGAGTTTGTGGGAAAGATATTCTTTAGATAATCCCATTTCATTGAACTGCCCCTCTATTTTGGAGCCCCACAGACTCATAAAGGCATCTTCACTGACCTCCTTTAGTAGATCTGGGCACTGCTTAGAGAAAATTTGGCACCAGAATTTTAGTGCTTGCTCAAGGGCCACCTGATGCCAACTTTTCTGGCTCAGTTTGAGCCTTGCAATAACATGTGGGGTGCCTTTCGGGTTTCCCAACAGGCCCATAAGGAACATATCTTGAGCGGAATTGATACTTTGTGTAGAGAAAGGGGCCCAAAGCTCTGCTCCATATAAAACTTGGGCTCTGACCTTACTATCGTGGACCTGAACTGCTGACTTGAGTGCACTCCTTGGCGTGTGAAAAATCCATATATGGAGCAAGAGGGACCCTTGGCCGCTGTAATTGCTCGATACATGCTCTCTCCAGGTACCACTCCGATGGAATAAGAGTCTGAGGTATCAGAAAGATGTCACCGGCTGAAGCGGGTGGCCCTCTATAACCCGCTGGTGGAGTTTCTTTCTGTTAGTAAAGGCCATGATTTTAGATTTGCTGTAATTAATGGTCAATGTTGTCTTTACAAAAGGCAGCAAAGGTGGTCAATTGCCTAATCAAGCCTATGCGTGTTTGGGACATAAGCGCCACATCATCTGCGTGACAGAGGCAGACTATTGCCCTGGAGACCAACCGCAGGGGGCAAAATTTGGGCTCAGCCATTTGCATGATCACTTCGTTGATGTAGATATTAAAGAGGGCTGGAGCCAGCAGACAGCCCTGCCTAACACCAACTGTCTTACTTATAGGGGGAGTAACATGCCCCTGGTGATCAAGCCTGACCACTAGCGAAGAATTACCGTATAGGGCACGGATAAGGCTAAACAATCTTCCATTGATAGAGGTACTCTGGAGTTTCTCCCAGAGGATCCCTCTGTCAACGGAGTCAAAAGCAGCCTTGAGATCTAAGAAGGCCACATAGAATACACCATTCCGCCTCCTATACTTGCTAGCCAGATGATATAACACAAAACATTGCTCTATGGTTGATTGCCCTTTCTGAAAACCTGCCTGTTCTAGGGCTAACACTTTCTCCTGCTGCATACATTCTGTGAGTCTTCCAAGCAAAAGCTTCGCATATATTTTCCCTATCACACACAACAGGCTAATCTGTCTATAATTTGATGGGTTATTTCTGGAGCCTTTTTTAAATATGGGTACCACCACCGCCTTACCCCACTGGACTGTGATATTTCCAGAGTTATTTATTGCTGTGAACAAGGCAGGCAATAGTGGGATCCACCACTCTTTATGAGTTTTGATGAACTCAATGTAAATAAGGTCGGGACCCGGGGCTTTATGATTTTTAAAGGAGTCTACTAATGTCTCCACCTCGTTCACCGCAACTGGGGGCCAGGGAGGGGTATCCACAGGGTCCAGATCCAAAGGAGCCCACTGGCTCTCCCCATCACCTGCGAAGAATAGAGCACTAAAATGCTTGACCCACATATGCGGGTCAATTAGAACAATTGGAAAACTTGACTCCCAGGTGTGGTTGCACCATTTACAAGCTGCCAGAACCTTCTAGCGTCTTTCTTTTCTGCCGCATACAATAAGCTTTCCCACTGCGTCTCTACATATTCACGTTTCTTTGTCCTGGTTAACTTTTTATATTTCGCCCTCAGACCCACAAAATCAGGAGGAAGCTTTGAGGAGAGACCTGCCCTATATTCCCTATACATAACCTTAAGGTTCGTTCTTGTCTGCCGGCACTATTTGTCAAACCAGGGTTTGCTTTTAAAAGGGTGGGAAACCCTTGGTTCCTTATTTAGAGACTGGATACATTCGCTCAAAACCAAGCTAAGTTGATTATATTTTGATACTACCTTGCTACTATCAGTAGATAAGAGCAAATTCTCCTGCAAATTGCTACAGGGGGACTGAGAGATCCGCTCCATAAGTGCGGAAGAGAGGACTTCGTCCCATCTCGGTGGTTTATGGATAGCCAAATGGGCCACTTCAGGATCTGGAGGGACGTCCTGCCCTAAAATGGTTCCGGCTGGAAGCAGCTTAAGGACCAGGGGGAGATGGTCACCTACCAGACCCGACCCGACAGCAAAATCAGTGACAAAGGGGAGAGCTGCCAAGGACACCAATGCATAATCCACCACACTGGAGTCAAGAGTCCCTATATAGGTGAATTCACCCTCGGGGTCACTGTATCCTGTGCCATTTAAAATGGATAAGTGGTGGCCTGCAACCATATAAGCCAGCCTAATCCCTGAAGCATTAACTCGAAGATCTTTTGAGCTTCTGGGTTTAGGTTGAGCTCCCTGCACCTCCCAGGGGATGTCACAATAATGGTCCATGGAGTGATCACTGGGGCCTGATCGAGCATTGAAGTCGCCCATAATGATTAGTAGCCCCTCTGGATATTTGTAACGGAGCTCCTCCACTAACGTTTCCAATGCTTTCCACATAGATTCTCTATAAGAACCAGCATTGCATGGGAGAATGTACACTGTAAGGGCGATCAGAATTGATGTTCCATATTTCACCTCAAAACCCAATGCCAGTTGCGGGGAGGTAATGACAATAGGGTCCCCAGAGATCAAGCTCTGGTCCAAAAAACACCCCAAGCCCCTACATGCCCAGCCTCTGGATCAAAAATTGGTAGCTGGTAAATTTAGGGCCATATACCCCTCTAACTCCAAGTCGTTGGTCGTTGGTCCAAGTCTCCTGCACAAATATAATTTGATGGTTTTTTTAATAAAGGAGACAAAGTCATCATCACTTCGGTGCCTGACCCAACCCGCAATGTTCCATGAGCAAATAGACAGAGGGGAGCAATCAGGGGGAGAGGATAGTCACGGGGTGTCAGTGACAACATCATTATCTACACAGTCTATCCCTGCAGACCTTGCCTGATCATCTATAGATGGAGGTGGTACATTTATGGGCTGAGATGAGCTGCTAAAGCCCTGACCAGGTTTTGGGGGCAATGGGTTTGGTCCTAGGGTCCCCACTGTACAGATGTCATCTTCAGGTAAAGGAGGGAACTGCCTTTTAGGTGATCTAGGCCGCCTAATCTGATAGAGTTGGTAGAATGCAAAAGGGTATGGTCTGTCTCCTGAGATGCTAGCTCCCGAAGTCTGGCCTCAAGGGGAGCAGTAGATGGGCTCCTAAAAGATCTTTTAAATAATTGGATTGTATTGGGGTTATCGCTGGTTGCAGTAGGAACCAACTTTGTCAGGTGAAGTGGTCCATCACGATTGAGTGGTATTTTAGAGGACAAGGGACACACCGCTGTGTCTTTATAAACCCTGCTGAGATAAATGCCCCAAGAGGCAAAAAGGCCCGCATGATAGATCAGGCTGTCAGTTATCGAGGGAGGGCCAAAATGAATCACCAGGCGCTGGAAATGCCCCTTGGGAAGTAAGTATACCACCCAGGTAATATGATGTGACAGAACTAAAGTCCCTATTATATTGGAAATATAGCAGCTAATGTGGTGCTTAGAGTTCCATGGTGGCCGGTTCCCTAAGGGGGTGGGGGCTATTCTTAATGCGAGGGCTTTTGATTCCAGCTCAAGGACTCGTCCTCCCATGTCCTCCAAAGGGCCTCTCCTGCCCTCTGTACGGGTAAGGGCATCATCTTGCTCCTTATTCCTGTCCTCTCCCTGGGTTTGGCAAGCTACTGAAATCCCCTGACATGTCTTACCGTTAACCGGCCCTGCTGTTACATCCTTGCACTCGTTCATCTTGTGGACTATATTTTTAAGCTGGTGGAGCTGGGAGTCCAGCCTAGTATTTAAACCCTCCAGCTGGGCATATAGTTTAGCCACAAGATTGCCAATTAAGAAGCATTAGTTCCTCATAATTTCAGAAAAGAAAACCTCCTGTTGTGGGAGGGGCGAGGAAGGCATACCACAGGTTCCTTCCATGTTCAAGGAGCCAACAGAGTGTGTGGGGCTTGGTTGTGAAGGCTCTTGTGACGGGTTGCGGGCTGTCTCAATACCATCTGACAAAGCCCCGAGCCTTCCTGCTGCTGCTTGCAATACTAATTCTTCTGGGGGTTTTCCCGACTGAGGGGTCTGTAGGAAATCCTCTACCTTAAGTTGTCTTGTGACTGATCGGGTTCTCATTCCCCCCATTCTGGCGTTTGCTTTTTTTTGTCATGATTTTTAAGATTCTTGTCCCTCTATACTAGTACTGGCCCAGATATATCAAATCCCCCAATCGATATTGAATCTAAGGAGAGCCGTCAGAAGCCACTATAGTTCCAAAAGTTCAGTCAAACTAATTTCCAGGGGCAATAGATTGCACTATACCCGCTCGGCACCTACAATGACACGCGCAGGTGCCAAGCTATTCACGATAATGGGACCCCCTATCCCCCCTACATCCCCCAAAGGGTCCGAAAGGGCCGCACCCTTTGGCTGCAGCCCTTCGGCACACAGCCGCCGGCTTGCAGCCTACGGCAAAGCCATAGGTGCGTGCCTTTTATCAGTGCCCGCACTGCTTCTGGGTAGGAGCGGGGGGTGGGGGTAGCGTGTCCAACATACTGAAATGTTAGTGACTTCTTTCTTAGCAGCACCCTCTCAAGAGATTGTTATATATAAGGACTCCGAGTGGCCCAAAAGCTTGCATACACTCACCACCAAAATGGGTCCAGGAAAAGATATAATCTGAACCACTTTGTCTCCACCTTCTACATTTGAGACAAATATGGCAATCACATACCACAAAACATAAGCATTTCTCAACGATGGTATGTTGAGGCACTGGTTGTTTCTACAAATGCTGAATGGCAAAAAAGGCTCTTAAAATATAACAGGACTGACCTGAGCCTGACTACAGTAAGCTTCAATTCCCCTTAAAGTACAAGATTGTTTTTAATAGTAGAACAAGTTATTAAATATAATTTTGTTACCAGTTCTAATTACAATACAGTAGCTGAATTAATACTCAGCTGGGGCATATGGAAAGACCTAGCTTCATTAGTGTCCGCACCTGAACGCTGCCAGGGAGAAAGACCCAGAGTTGCAGATACCTACAATTCTGGACATTTTGGATTTCCCAAGGTTTTCAGACTTACAGGATTTTACTTCATTATAAAACGTCTCCTTTAAAAAGGGAGAATATGCTAAAATGAGGAAACTAGTTAGAAAAGGAGCAGTTGCAAGGATTAAATGTCTGCAAGAGGCATGGAGACTATTTAAAAATACCCTCTTGGAAGCCCAGATTTAATGTACTGATTAATGATTTGAAAAAGGGTGTTAAGAGTGAGGTGATCAAATTTGCAGATGACACCAAGTTATTCAAGGTAGTTAAACACGAGCAGACTGTGAGGAACTGCAACAGGATCTTACGACACTGGGTGCTTGGGCATCTAAACGACAAATGAGATTTAATGTGGACAAGTGCAAAGTGATGCACTTAGGGAAAAATAATCCAAACTATGCATACACAATGCTGGGTACTAAGCTCGGAGTTACCACTCAGAAAAAGGATCTGGGGGTGGTTCTGGACAAAACAATGAAATCCACAGCGCAGTGTGCAGCAGCAGTCAAAAAAGCAAACAGAATGTTAGGAATTATTCGGAAGGGGATAGGGAATAAAACGGAGGATGTCATAATGCCTCTATACAAATCAATGGTGCTACCGCACCTCGAATATTGCGTGCAGTTCTGGTCGCCCCATCTCAAAAAAGATATAGCGGAACTAGAAAAAGTACAGAGAAGGGCAACAAAAATGGTCAAGGTCATGGAAGGGTATGAGGAGAGGCTTGGTAGATTGGGGCTCTTCAGCTTGGAGAAGAGATGACTGAGAGGAGATATGACAGAGGTCTATAAAATCATGAGTGGTGTGGAGCTAATAAACAAGGAGCAGTTATTTACCCTCTCGGCTAGTACAAGAACTAGGGGACACTCCATGGAACTCATGGGTGGCAGGTTTAAAACAAATAAAAGAAAATATTTTTTCACTCAGCATATAACTGGGTTGCGGAATCTACTGCCAGAGGCTTTGGTAAGGGGCAGTACGATAGCTGCGTTTAAAAGAGGTTTGGACAAATTTCTGGAATATAGGTCTATTAGCAGCTATTGGCCAGACAGGATCGGGGGACATGACGGGAGCTGGGAAAAGACAACAGGGAATGAATCCCACATTGGATGGCCACTGTCGGAGACAGGATGCTGGGCTAGATGGTCCATTGGTCTGACCCAGTACAGCACTAATGTTCTTAAATGTATCCCACAGGTTTAAAAAGGTAGCATGGGGACCAAACGTCTGCCAGCGTGGCTGAATGGTGAGGTGAAGGAGGCTATTAGAGTCAAAAAGGCCTCCTTTAAAAAAATGGAAAGCTAGTCCTACCGAGGAAAACAGGAAAGAGCTGTTTTCCTCAGCAAGGCTGTTTTCCTCAGAATTTGCACTGGCAAATTATATGTAAAACATTAGTAAAGCAGGCCAAGAGAGAATCTGAAGAGACACATGCTAAAAGAGACAAAAACTAATAATAAAATCTTTTAAAAGTACATCAGAAAGCAAAAAGCCAGGTAGAGAGTCAGTTGGGCCATCTAATGACCAGGGGAGTAAAGGGGGAGCTCATGGAGGATAAGGCCATTGCAGAGAACCTGAATGAATTCTTTGCTTCGGTCTTCACTGCAGAAGAACTGTTCTTTGTAGGTGATGAAACGGAAGAGCTATCACCAATCAATGCGACTTTGGAGGAGGTTTTAGAGCAAACTGACAAACTAAATAGTAACAAATCACCAGGACCAGATGGTATTCACCCCACAGTTCTGAAGGAACTCAAATATGAAACTGCGTATCTAAGTAATATGTTTATTTTGACTCAACCGATTGGTTGCAGCAAATACACAAGTTAAAACATCATCATCTCCAAGCAAATCAGAATACATAATCAGAGGACTATCTGCCGGAGGCATACATAAACCACTTCTCTGACCAGAGGACTGAGCCAGAAGAATATACAGCCAAAGCAATAATATACAAAATCCCCCATGGGACCACTCGAGAAGGACAACAGATTCCCAACAACCAGGAGGAACATAGCCACTTCAGCAAAACTCAAAACCCCAAAAGAGCAATTAAAGACCTTGTTTATGCCTCCTCACCATCAAAGCATGAGCAAAATTTGATGCTTTGACCATGGTTTCTTTAGAGGGGTTAGCTAACAAAAAAGCGAGTTTTAAATGAAGATCCCAATCGTTTTTCCCCACTAGTAGCCCCTTTAGGTATTTGTTCCTAACATCAATAGTGCGTGGACATCTGAATAAATAATGCTGCAAGTCTTCTACCTGCAGTCCACAGATGCATAAGCGTTTGTTACATGGTACCGCTATAAGTCTTCCCTCGAGGAGTTTAAATGGCATTAACTGAAAATGCACAAGCGTCAATGCCCTTCTGATTGTATAATTCCTTATCACAGACAAGTAGGGTTCATACTGGTAAATGGATTTAAACGTCCCATAAAATGGGACCACTCTCAATTCCCAAATACATGCCATGTCTGATTGGATATGGTTATCCAACAGGTGTTCCCTGAAAATCTCTTTGCCCTGCTTCTTTTGACAGATTCGGAAGAACTCAAAGGAGAAACCCAAGGAAGATAAAAGCTTCCTCAACTGAGACCTCCACATTTTAGGACAATTAAGGATGGATTGTTCCCGCCAACATAAGGCTGGCAATCTGTGCTCTTCCATACCCATTAACCATTGCCAACAGGAAAAAATAGACATTTTTGCCTCAATTCCCAGCGGGCCAACATCTGTTTCTGCCCTCAAAATGCAGACAGGGGGTACCAGTAGGGGCCACCACCAGTGCCCTTAGCACTCTGCATTGGACTGTTTCCATCGAGGTTAGATTTTCATAGACCCAAACCTCTGCTCCATATGTAATCTGGGTATCTAACTGCGCATCTAATAGGCGAAGGCTGGCTTTACCAATCTACCGCCGGCAGTGCACCAAAATTTAATAATGTCATTGGCAGATTGGTATGCTTTTAACTTGCATGCTGTCAGATGTTTCTGCCAAGAACCAGAGGAGGAGAAAATTAAACCTAAATATTTATAGGCTGACACTTGTTCAATCTGGACTGAATCGAGAAACCAGCAGAGGGGCCTTGCTCTTTTGGTAAAAACTACAATTTGAGTTTTAACATAGTTTATACATAAATGGTTTGTCTTGCAATATTCCCCTAAAGATTGCAGCGCATGCCTCATACCTGATTCTGCAACAGATAGCAGGAGCATATCGTCCGTGTATAGCAAAAGGCGAACACTTCTCTCCAGAATTCTCAGTTGCAGAAAAAGATCACCTTTCAGTGCTGGCACAATGTCATTTAAAAGGAAATTGAATAAGAAAGGGGCTAGGATACAACCCTGCTTAACACCTGATATAGCATTAAATGCATCTGACATTTGACCCTCCTGCGACAATCTAATTTGCATCTATGTTTCTGAGTCGAGTCTATGGATAAGAAAAAGTAGCCATCTATCGATATTGGTGCCATTCAATTTGGCCCATAGCAGATTGCGATCAACTGAATCAAAGGTGGCCTTTAAATCCACAAAAGCTGCATATAATCTGTATTTCCGAACATGCGTATACTTATTCACCAAGTGGGCCAGAACAAAACAGTGGTCCACTGTAGAATTATTAGCCCGAAACCAAGTCTGTTCTTCATAAAAAATGGCATTAGCAGAGGCCCAAGCTTCCAGCTTGCCAAGCAGATATTTAGCGTATAGGTTAGCAATTATATTTATCAAGATAATTGGTCTATAATTTGACGGATCATCTCTGCTACCTTTCTTAAAGATAGGTATTATAACGCTCAGATTCCAACCTTCTGTTATTATCCCATAATTATTTATATATTCAAACAGCCTACACAAAAATCAGGCACCACCAATCCGGATTCTCCCAGATGATCTCTCCTGGGATCCCATCTTCCCCAGCGCTTTCTTCACAGGCAGTGGGAAATAAGAAGTCTAATTTCTATTTCAGATACTGGCTGCCACGCAGGGCATAAGGTCAATGCTAGGTCTCCTAAGGGGTCCTTTATACCAGAAAAGGCTCTACAGAATACAGATTTGAAGTAGTTTTGCCAAACTGGACCCGATATACTTGGGTCCAAGGCAGAAAAGCTGGTAGCCATCCCTCTGTTAACAATTGCCCAGAACTTGACCCCATCATTTTTCTTCATAGCTTCCTCCAAGGCAGACCACATAAAATGTAGGTAAGCCACTTTCTCAGATTTCACCATATGCCTGTAATCTGATTTAACGTTCAGATAATAGGAGTGTCTGCTGAGTACATTTAACCAAACCGGCAGCTTGATTTACCGCTAACTTTAATTTCCGGCACTCTACATCAAACCAATGGGCTTGGTGGTGCTTCCTCTGAACTGCCCTACCTGAAACCAAAAGCTTCCTTAATTTAGAGAATATAAGGCTTAACAATTCCAGGACCTATCAGTAAAATCTGCCACTTTACCTGAGAACTGGAGGATAGCAAATGTAACACCAATATTTAAAAAGGGCTCCAGAGGTGATCCTGGACTATAGACCAGTGAGCTCGACGTCGGTACCGGGCAAGATGGTGGAAATGATTATTAACAGACTTACTGGGCATATTGATAAAAATGGCTTGATGGGGAATAGTCAACATGGATTTAGCAAGCAGAAGTCGTGTCTCACTAATCTACTGGCATTTTTTTAGGGTGTAAATAAGCTTGTGGATAAGGGGGAATAAGTTTATATAGTGTACCTGGATTTTCAGAAAGCATTTGATAAGGTCCCTCATGAGAGAGACTTGAGGAAATTCATGGGATAGTAGGCAGTGTCCTATTGTAGATTGGTTAAAAGATATGAAACAAAGTAGGACTAAATGGTCAGTTTTCACAATCGAGAGAAGTAAATAATGGGTGCCCCATGGATCTGACTGGGACTAGTGTTGTTTAATATATTTGTTAATGATATAGAAAAAGAAGTAAAGAGTGAGGTGATAAAATTTTCAGATGACACAAAGTTATTCAAGATAGTTAAAACATAAGCAGACTGTGAAGAATTGCATCAGGATCTTGCAAGACTGGGTGACTAGGCATCTACAATGGCAGATGAAATTTAATGCAACCTGTTGAGTCCTTTTTCTAAGCGACCAAGATTGGCCACTGTCAGAGAGACAGGTGCCAGGTCTGATGGACTATTGGTCTTACTCAGTACAGCACTACTTATGCTCTTATAAAAATAATCTACATTCAGAGATGTTTATGTTTCTTAAGTAAGAGATCAATATCTTATCTGTCAACACATCTTTATATACAGGAAAAAAGCACTTTTCAGGAGAACTTCAGCTGTCTCTCTATGCTCTTCTTCCATTGGTAACGATGACAGCATAAAAGTAACTCCAGAGAGCACTAGCATATTTTAGAAACATGGCATCCAAACCTGACATGCTTTAAAAGTAACGACTTCTGGTGCTTTGTTTGCCATACATCAGTACAGTTAGCTTCAGATGCACTAATAACTGCAACACATGCAACTAGTATCAATCAAAGTTTATTCAGCGATTAGCCATACGTTTAGGCACATGACACATCAAAAGTTGTCAGAGTAAAATAAATAAAAGCTTTAAAACAGAATACATAAAATGGAATCATCAAGTTTTAATTTTTGTATGGTGTATTCATTCAGTCAGAAAGGCAAAAGTAACCATAGATTTAATGTTCAGTTCAAATTCGGAAGCCAGCAGTAATTCAAGTTTACGTTCCAGAATAGGCAATATTTTGCCCTCTATAATCAGAGCAAGCCATTGAAATCTTAACTCCTCATAATACCAACAAAGGAACACAGCATGTTCCAAGTCTTCAGCGTCACCTGATTCACAAGGATATTTATGCTGTGGGTAAGGAATTTGATTGTAGAATTTATACTATTTTTCGGGTCCAATTGTTTGATTCTGCAGCGACACAAGGAAGATACAAAGGGAGGGATTTGACAATGGCCGCAGTCCCAAGCGGAATCCGCATGGGATCTGCGTGAGATCTGCGCAGGTCCCACATGGGATCCGCGCGGCACAATGCAGTCCCTGTGAAGATGCGTGCAGTTTGCACGCACGTGCACAATGCGCTCAGCATGCGCGGGGCATGGAATCGCCTCCATTATCTGCAAGTATGTTTCAAACTTGAAAAATACTTCAATGCAGATATCAGATTTGCACATGCAATTTTGGGACCAAATCCTTAGTTGTTGTGAATCACCAAGGCTGCCCTGACATCAGTTATACTAAGTGACAATGGAAAATCATTATCAACAGTAGCTCCAAATTTGGAACACCTCAGAATTAGAATGGCTGTGCTACAGTTACAAACATATCTGCCTTAGACGAGTAGTGGCACATGCATTCAAGATTTCCTGCAGACATCCTCAGCTGTGCTGAAAGAGGCTCCTCAAAGTGATCCCCATAAGGTCATGAAATAATACGATTTGGTGGCATTTAGGCAAAGAGGTCCACATAATGGAATTAATGCCTTCAAGATTAAAATTTAAAAGTACACTAAATGGAATTGTTACAGGCATAGCTGTAGGTTGGACTACTGAGAAATAATGATAAGATTGTTCCCTTATGAATGCTTACTAAACATTCTTTAGTTTCACGGTCACAAACTATTTTTCAAGTAATACAAATACATACACTTTCTGCAACCGTCAATGTATGCGTGTAACTGTGGATGATTTTAGACGTGCCGGCCTCCCTTGTCATCATGGCCCGGGATCTGTTTCGGATCCCGGACAGGAATCAGGCCAGCCATCCTTTAGACGTGCCGGCCTGATTCCGCTCGGGGATTGGGGAGGGGGCGGGGCTGTGTGGCGCGACGTGCAGCCGCACAGTCCCGCCCCCCACCACGCTCCCCCAGCCACCTGCCCTCCTGGAGACGGGCGGGCGCAGCGGCCATTCCAGCCGCTGTGCCCAATCCCGGATCGTGGCTGGGACCATGCTCCGGACTTGGCGGTGGTAACAGACGTTACTCTCCGCCATTTCCAGACTGTGGTCCGACTAACTACCATTCCGGAGGCGAGGCCGGCCTCCCCTCCGGAATGGTGGTTATTCGGATTCCCACCGGTGATTCACTGGGGTGAACATCTGGCAGGAAGCCCTTTAGATGTTATGGGCCCTCCGCCACCACAGGGGATTGACTAGGGTAAAAGGGAGGCCCGTAACGTCTAAAATCACCCTGTGTTTAATTCTGTATAACATTTTTCTGTAAAAGAAAGTACAGGAAACTAATTTACATATAAAATATACAGTCAACCTTGCTTATTCAGTGGTCAATACTGCACAAACCTACGCCAGAAAAGGATGTATCAAAGCAAATGGAACCATTTGTGTTAGTCAAGGGACTTGTGCACAGAGAGCTTTGCAAGACTGGCCTGTAAGTACAATGCTAAGTAACACTGAAAGTGGACATAAACAGAGTAGTTAAATTAGGAGCAAAGCCCAACCCCTTCATACTACAATGTGATCCACATGGGGAAGTGCCCCATGCACACATAGGGACCCACTACCCTCCAGAGACTGTGTCTAGCTGGCTGAAGGATCATGACTTACTAGGTTCACAGTTAGAAGCCTCATTTTCTGAGCTTCAGAAAGAAAGCCTGTGACAGTGTGTTCAGATAACTGATCACATGGCTTGCTGAGACAAGAAGTGACCACAGGATAACTACCCAAATGTTACAAAGTCTGGCAATCTGCACACTACCTGGGGTAATGTGTATGATTTGTCTGAACAAGCCCCCAGTACTTAACATGCTGAATTGCAGCACCTCAGAATAATTCTGAAGCCAATTAAGAAAATCTAAGAGGAATACTAGCTGACCACTATAGTTATAGTACATACCTTAAAGAAGAAAGTTTTTCATTTGCTCTGTGACCCTGGACAAGTCACTTTACTCTGTGTCTCAGTTTCCCCATCTGTAAAATGGGGATAAGCATGCTTATCACCTTTGTAAAGAACTATCAGGTCAATGGATAGAACACACTATAGAGGTGCTAGGTATTGTTATAATGATTGTGAACATAACATGTTTAGCACAAGCTATTTCAATGAGACCTTTGTCAGCAGAGTGCTTAAGTACTGGCTTTTACGTCAGCAAAATGAAAATAGCGTAAGTGTACATAGGCGAGTTGGCAACTTGTGGGGGAGTATGTGCCTCCCAGATTTTCAGAAACCCTAAAGAATCCCTGGCCAGCCCCCACTCCTCTGCCCCTCACATATTGACGGTTACCAGTCACCTATTTAAGTGTATAATTATGAAAACTGTTACGTGAAGTATGTAACTTAACCTGTAGAAAAAAGTATATTTTATTGTTTAAGAAATAGTGTGTGATCATGTATTCAACGAGGAAATGCAAGAGGGTCAGAGTTATTTCAATAACCTTAAATTCAGTTTCCTGACTTTTGAGTGCCTGGCCATACAACAGCAACATCAGTTTACTTGTTTCCCTAATGGGCTACCTTCTGAGTAAGTGCTAGAAAAATGAAAAAAGCCAATACCTTGCCATTCACTCTAATTACACAAGGACAATCCTGGAAACTGTTTGCAGTATGCATAGGTTATGCCAAAGGAAAGAACTGTGCGAACCGTGCAGATAAGAACAAATGAGATTAAATATCATTCCTTGACAAGTTAAATAGTTCATTATGAAGGTTTCAAACAGGTATCCATGTATTTAAAGCATTACCAAAGCATAGAAGTTTAGAAAATTAGAAAGGGAGAATAAAAAAAAAGTATGCCAGCTCAAAAACATAAGTAAGAGTAGGTGGAGAGAAAGTTGTGTGGAATCAATCTCATTCCATTATATGCAAAATTCCTTCTGTTAGACTCCTGTATGCAATACTGGAAGACTACAGATCCTCTACATTTCTTCACATCCCTTATCATAGTCAAGGCCATATATCACAGATGCCATACAGCTGAAGAGTTTTTTTGTTTTTTTACCAGGAATGGTCTGGAATCTCTTGCTGCAACTCTATCATTCCGAGGTCACACTTGCAATTTTAAAAAAAAAAATTTAAAGGGTGGGTGGGGGAGTACTCCCTCCTACCACAAAGGCTGACTTTTCTGTTACCAGAAGAAATGCCAGTTTTTGAATGCCAAGCAACAATTAACTTGGGTCACAGGCCCTTTTCACATGGACACCCCCACCCCCCAATGGCGCAAGTGACCACCACCCGCAGTGGGTAGGGGGGCATCCATAGGAACGGCGCTCGCGGTGAGTGGGAGTGCCCACCCATCACCCACTCCTGCACTCCACCCATCACCCACGCCCAGAGCAATGGGCTCCAATGCCAGTTGCTCCGTGCATGGAGATGGGTGGAGATGGGTGCGTGCCCATGCGAACGGCAGCACATCCACCTCCACCCACCACAGGCACACACCCATCCCCCCACCCACTGCAGACCATTTGAAAAGGGCCAAAGTTAGACCAGAAAAAAAAATAGGAATTATTATTATTATTATTATTATTATTATTAACAAACATTTATATAGCGCCAGCAGTGTACCTGGCACTTTACAAAGTAATAAAATAGACACGGTCCCTGCCCCTAGGGCTTACAATCTGAGAGACAGGAGCTGTGGGAGAGACTTAGGAAGGGGAACAGAGGGGGAGACAAGGGGTCTAACATTCATGAAGATGCGAGGTCTCAGGTGCACGTACTTGGCTTGGTTAGCAGGCAGGTCCATGTGGCAAGGATAAGGGTAAACAGACCGTAGGTATAGGAAATAGCGGCTCAGCAGGAGAAAGAGTCAGACAGAGCAAAAGAGGTGAGTTTTAAGGAGAGATTCTTACTTAAAACACCCAGGTCCTTAGTTAAGTACCTAAAATCTCAAGAGTGCACTTAAATTAAAGTTTGTGGGAGTTAGTGCGTGTTTACTAAAAAAAATTAAATGACTACTTAATCAAGCATCTAATTACGAACTAAGCAGCTTTAGTTTTTAGAGGCTTCTTTTTGAAACTATTGGTCCCAGGCTGGAAAATGAACCAGCCACTTTACTCTTAAGAGTGGCTTTCAGTAAGACACACACTTTCAAAACCTGCATACTCAGACATAGACAACAAAGTTTACCTTACCTTAGTGAAGAAAACAGACTCCCTATGCAGCTCTGCAAAGGGAGCAGAATAATTAGAACCGCCATTCCTGCAAGGCATGACGGACCAATTTCCATCCAAAGAAGTGCAGTTACTGCTATCGCTTGAAGTGGGCCAGCCCATAAAAAGTGTAAGAAAATTGTAACCTGTGAAGAAAGAAAAGCAACTTCTAAAAACCCGAAAAAAGATAAACAAAAAGCCTTGATATCAACAGGAATGTCATAAGTTGTATATTTTATAAATATAATACCAATACCTGAATTTCATTAAGAATACAAGAAAATGTCAGAGAAAACATTTTTGTCATAGTACGTCAGTGTACAAGGATGCTGTACACTTTCCACTGCACAAATTTTACTACTTCACACATATTGCATTTCCTTGCAGTCTATAGGTTGTGGGTAAAGATTTTCAAAACTATAATCTAATTTTCTTCCAGTAGCTCTATTATGAACATTCATCTCTCTCTACTAGGACAGAGCACCATAACCACCTCAGTTTCTCACACCCTTCAGCTGACTCAAAAAAATGCAAAAAAAAACCCACACGTATGAGACGAGGAGGATCCATGAAAGCAAATTAAACAGAAAGGGGTTTTAAAATATTTCCTCTCCCTAGTTGGGCCTTTCAGTTTTCCTCCATGGTCGTTTTTACACGGACGCCCCCTCCCCCACCACTCAGTATTCAGGCGGGGGGGGCATCCGTGTATATGGCCGCCGGTGGGGGGGGGGGGAATGGGTGTGCGGTGGGTGTGCGCCCATGCAAACACCACGAGCGGTGGGTGTTTTTGCATGCGTGCTCCCACCACACACCCACCAACACCCACTGCACACGTACCCACACCCACAGAGCCCTCCGACAGAACAGAGGATGCTCTGTGGGTGGAGATGGGTGTGTGTCCGTATAAACGTGCACACACCCACCTATACCCGCCACCCACCCTGGTCCGTGTAAAAACGGTCCATGTCTCCTGACTACTTACAGTTCAGATAAGCAGTGCCCTTGTGCCAAGAATAACCAATATCAAGATTTGCTTACACTGGGAAAATCCAAGCTCCACTGAAATATGCCACAAATGAAACATATAAGGATTACTTGGAGGGGAAGTCCAGCCATGACCTGCAAGTGTAAGGATCACCTGGGGCATGTGTCATTGATCCCTACCAGGGGGTAAGTGCATGCACCTGCAGTCTCTTGCCTAGAACGTCCTATAGATTATTCTCTGCATAGGGCCCTGCAATTTTCCTAAAGACTCCTGCAATTATTTATTATTTATTTATTTATTTGAAAAACCTATTACCCCACTCCTCCTACTGAAAGCAGCCCAGGGCAGCTTACCATATATAAAATGCATAATAATAAAACAACAAAAAGGGGCAAAAAACAAACGCGGGGAAACGTGGCCTCCCCTCCCCCCCAGTGGCGAGACAGACGTCAAAAAGCAATAGAACACATTCCCTCTTCTGTTTTTGCTCCTTTTTGTTGTTGTTTTATTATGTATTTTATATATTATATATTTTATATTTTATATTGTAAGCTGTCCCAGGCTGTCCTTGGTAGGAGGAGTGGGGTAATAAGTTTTTCAAATAAATAAATAATAAATAATTGCAGGAGTCTTTAGGAAAGACCACGCCAGCCGCCCACCAAAAACACCACCGCCACCCACTTCTCCCTCACCAAAAACCTGGCGGAACAGTCAGGGTCTTGCATTGACGTCGGAAGGAAGGTCCAGGGCCACCTGGGTCTCTTCCGGGAGGGAGTTCCACAGCTTTGGGACGGCCACCGAGAATGCCCTCTGCATATGAGAGAGCCAGTGGACCTTGAGAAGGGTGTTCCCGGATGACCGCAGGGGCCAATCAAGGGACCGAGGAGTGAGGCAATCCCGCAGATAGATGGGGCCCAACAACAGACATGCACAGCCTGCTTCTCAGGCACTGAGGGACTGGTAGCCTCCCTCCCACTGTCTCCTGTCCCCGGAGCCAACTACAGAGCTTACCAGCAGTGGCAGCTGGGTCAGGGATGGGAGAGGCACCCCCTTCAACTTGCAGAAGCAGCAACAACAGCTGGAACAGGGGAGGCGCCACCTGGAGTGCTTCTCCTACCCCTCATCCAATGCAGAGCTTACTGGCAAGGCCGTCAAGGGCAGCACGTTTAAGGGGGCACCTTTCCCATTCCATCCAGCCCAGAGCTTATTGCTGCCGGAGGTGGCAGCAGAGCAACTTGACCAGGAGCAGGAGAGTCACCCCCTTCAAGCTGGCACCCTAGGCAGCTTGAAGGGGGTGCCTTCAAGCCTGAGCTGCCGAATGGTAGCACCGGCCCTGCATGCGAGGCTGCTCACAACCTAATTGACAGGACACACATTAGTCCTAATTCACCCACAAGATGACCCCATGATGTCCCTGGACTAAAGTATGAGTAGTGGGTGAGTGTTGGGTATGTGGCGGGTGGGGGCTAACATCTGACATACACCTAATAAAAGGGCAATAAACATCTACTAAACACCCACATAGGGTGTTTTCAGACATGACACTAACCCTGGTTTAACCACACTTGAAAGTGTGCACCAATACAGCCCTGCAACAAGCATAAGAAATGTTCAAGTGTGGTTAAACTGGGGTTAGCGTCATGTCTGAAAACACCCTTAGTGTGGGCTAGCATCTTGTTTGTTTTTACCCACAGAAGCTGCTATATAAAGAAGTTTGACATTTTGATCTTCAGCCATATTATAAAAATGGGAAAGGTTTTTATCAAATGGCTTCAATAATTCCTTGGTTTAAGAGGAACTTGCACTGTCGCTGAAATGAGGCAAGACCTGGATGTGAATCCACCAGGCCTGGAGGTGGGTGAAGGGTGGGTGAGGGTAGGTGGGTAGGATGGGTTTTTTATTTTTCTTATTCTTATGCTTCCCTTTTATGTATTTTATGTATATTTTTTAATATTATAATATTTGTAAGCCGCATCGAGCTGCCTAGGCAGGAGAAGCGGGATATAAATAATGAAAATAAATAAACAGTATTAATTAAAAAATGGTTATCTTTGCTAGTAACAACTTATCTTTGTTGGATACTTCCCTTTACCAGCAAGGCTAAAGGCTAGAGAGCTGTCCCTAATATTACAGACTTCAGAACACTGATATTCTCTCCCCAACACTCGATTAAATTTCTCTCTTGTCTTTTTAAAAAAAAAATTTAAAAAATTAAAAATCTATCCAATGCCCATCTTTTGAATAGATAAGCCTACATACATAGACCCTTTTCACAGACACTCTAACACTAATAAAATGGGTGTTACATTTTATTATACATGTTGCAGGGCTGCAGGTGTGCTCTATGGGTGCCCTGCAACATGTATAATAAAATGTAACACCCATTTTATCAGTGTTAAGAGTGTCTGTGTGAAAAGCGCCATAGATACTCAAGGGCCATCTGAAAAACGACAGTGTAATGTTTAAATTGTTTTCTAAGCACTCCAAAAACCACTTTAAATGCTAAACCAAAGCTTCTGACATACCTCATCCAAGAACAAAGCTACCGTTAGTTACATCCACCTGCATAATCAACTGTCTAACCAATGAACACAGTACACAGCCAATGAACACTGAAATATCTATCCACAAACAGAAAACGTGTCTGTATTATTTTCAGTTTCACAAATCTATTAATATGGGAGTTGGTAAACCACCTTTTAAACAAAAAGTTTTGTGCTTAAATTTGTTCTTTTCAATGATGATCGTTTACCAGTATCTTATCTACCAAACCCCTACACGGCTTGGATGCAGTACCTAAATGTTGTAAAGAATATAAGAAAATGACAGGGAAAGCATTTTTATCACAGCCCATCAGGCTACACGTATGCTCTATACTTTCTGCTGAAAGCTTCATATATGTATCTAAGGAGACTTTACCTGATCAAATTTGTTCACATCATTGGATAACAGGTTTACTATTTGACCTGTCGTAGTTTTCCCCATAGCTGTGTTACTCAGACGAAGTGCCTGGAAAAAAAAGTAGCATTTCAGTGTTCTTATACAGTACTGTACTGAAGAGAAACACATGCAACGGCAGCATGTCGGTCTGGGGCCTGTCAGCGCATGGAGGACCATAAGTGCCCGTGGCCTGGGGAGGGCCACAACGAACGTGTGGACAGGCGGGTGGGTGGCTGGCCCAGCCTAGCCCATACACCGCTCCCACTACTGCGTACCCCGCTATGACAGACAGCCATGGTGAGCCCTGATCTGGACTGGGTCATGGTAGGCCACAACAGACTTGCTAGCCTGCTGTGGCCTGCTCTGGTCCAGCTGGGCCTTTGTCAGTAACTTTGGGGGTTTTCCCAGGTCAGAGTCCGAGCTATCCACCAATTCTGGGCCAACACCTGGTGGCACAAAAACAGACATGCCAGTGGCCAATGGGGGCAACAGCAGGCCACCATCATGTCTGTTTTTACACACTGACGCTTCTAAAGAAGGAGTACCTAATATAGCCAATCTATATACCTATGATCAGAACAGTAAAAACCCTTTGATAAGTTTAATTCTTAAGTTAATAAAGCTCTGTCAAAGACAGTTCCAGAATGGGGGGGAAATACAGCTTATTTAACGTATCAAGCTTTTGGGGAATGTGTCTATTTTTTTCCTTAAATGACCAGACCACTGCAGGTAGTTTTTTGGCTAAAGCATAGAGGAGTCAGGAGGCCTTTGCCACATACTTCCAGGACATTTGACAGAATTGTTATAATTTTATTGTACAAAAACGTTCAATCTATTCATTTTATTTTTAAACAAACACGTAATGAGGAAAGTGATTTTTTCCTCTGGATGGACTCCACTCTACATGTCATTTGAACTTCAAAGTTACATATGTATCCCTACTGAATTAATCAGACCAGCATATGATACATGCAGCCACCACTCATGGAAGCTTAGCACTTTGTGGCATTCAGAAATCTGCCTATTTATGGTAGATTTATAAATGTCACAAAGTGTTGGTAAAGTTAGCATCAAGCTTTTCTTTCAAAATTATATACCGAGGATTAATGGATGTTGTAACCTATCCATAGTCCTCAAATAATGAAGGCAACTGATTAGCAAGGTTTATCAGTGTTTTGCCATGACCACAGCCTTCACCCCAGGGAGTAAACATTTATGAGATGAGAGAGGAAGATTGATTTTCCATTTAATCACAACTCTAGAAATAGGGGTACACAATCAGAACAGTTTGCCTTTCCAAGCTTCAAGCCCTCCAAGCTAATTTCTATATTGCAACAAACATTTGCTGTATAAATGTTTCATGAATTTCAAAACAAACTGCGTTATGATAACCAGCAGAGTACGTGAATACCTTAGAGATATGTTTATGTACAAGCAAGCAGTGTGCCATGTTAGAGCAAAGTCCCCAGAGGATAATTTCCAAGGTATCAGAAGAGAAAGGAGGACACGTGCATGAAAAACAATTCACCAGGTCAAGAAGATGGTCTGAGACATTATTCTCCAAATTTTTCCCTCTCTGCAATTTACTGCCCCAACTCCGAGACCCCTGTACCCATCATTGGCAGCTATTTAAACACTTGTTTAACGTATGCGTTGTGTTTTCCTTGTAGGAGGAAAACACAAATCTTGTGTTTTCCTCTTACAAACTTGGGAAGGTGTACTTTTAGATTTCAATTAAATAATATTTAATCCTTCCCAGTTGTGGCAGGAGCTGAGCTTCTGGCCCAACCCCTAAGTTCACCATGTCACCAGCATCATGTCCTGCCTTAAACTAAATCACAGGTCCCTGGCAGCATCTCTCAGCATTCCTGGCACAATCTCAAGTTCTCTCTTCATGTCCTCTGCACCTTAGGCGAGAGCCTAAAGTACATAGGAGTTCAAGTTGCTTAATTGTTGCATGTAGTTTTCTTTTTTTTTAAGTTAGTATTTCCATTATCTCTTCATTAATATACAAAATGTTATACCTCTGTCTTCAGGGGACTGGGTTAGGGAGTGAAGGAGGGGTGCAGCCCTTTAAGAGGGAGGGATTCTCCGGTGGCAGAGGAGGATGGTGGTGGTGGGGTTCTCCCTCAGGGAGCTGGCAGGACTGCCTCTGGGGGGGTGGGGTCTGCAGCCATAGGGGTCATTCTGGGCCGGGGGAATTATGGTTCTTCTAGGAGGCAGGTTCGACCTGTGAGACAGGACAGATGGTGTGTTTCTGTGCTGCTCACTGGCCCCCAGGCAGATGGTGAGGTGATCGGGGTTTAGAGGGCCCCTGGTCTTGGCTTGATGCGGATAAATGCAAGGTCGGTGGCTAAAAAGTCAACCGCGGTCCGGGAGCTGATCCTGAACCAGGCAGCCATCCACGCATCTGGCTGGACAATGAATCAGGGCCTATATTGGCTGATCTTGTTCCAGCTGGGTACTCTGTGCAGCATCAGCCGTGACTGTAGGGACCGGGGGGGAGGGGGGCGATGTAGCCATTATTTTTAAGGATACCTGGTCTGTCAGGAAATTCCCTGCGTGATCTAGCATGGGTATAAAGGGTCTCCATCTGGGGTTAGATTTGGCTGGAGACAGAGTGGGGAATACTGCTGATATACCGTGTACCCACCTGTACGGCAGTGACCAAGCTGGTTTCGGAGGTGATCTTGCGGTCCCCTGGGACGAAAGTTCTGGGGGAGTCAAAATATTCACGCAGATGCCAGTCTTGGAGGGGCAGAGCGTGAGTTCCTGGCTGCCATGGCAACCATGGGCCTGTCTCAAAGAGTAGTGTTGGAGGCTATGCCCTCCAACACATGTTGGAGGGCATAGCCTGGATATGATATTTTGTACAGGCTTTGAGGCGGGGCATCCGTTGGTGGGGGAGGTATCAACAGTGCCCTTGTCGTGGACGGATCATTATCTCCTCCAGGCAAATATCGTGGCACATATCGGCCCCAAGGTTTGGAACCAGTTAGGTTGGTTTGCCCCCAAAGGTTTATGGAACCCGAAAGGTTCCAGATAGCTTTAGGGGATGTTTCCTCTGATCTTGATGGCCGCTCACTCGATGACCTCATGTCCAGGTGGAATATCGTGCTAACGGAGGTCATCGACTGACGCAGCTCCCCATGGTATACTGGGGAGTTGCGCTGGATGAAGCAGCATGGGCGGCGGTTAGAGCGACGGTGGCATCATTCACGTACTGAAGTTGATTAGTTGTGGAATAGAGTCTGGTTACGTAGCTATGCTGTTGCAGTGCGGACAGCAAAGAAGGTTTTCTTTGCTGCCCTCATTGAGTCCACTAAGTCCCGCCCGGCTGAGCTGTTCCGGGTGGTGAGGGGGCTGGTCAGTCCGGCCTCCCTCCGCCTGGACGTAGAACCATCAAATGCTTACTGTGATTCATTTGCGGACTTTCTTGCGGATAAAATCACTCAAATTCACCACAGTTTTGATGCAACTTTTTCAGCAGGGAATGGGTCAGAGGCAGTGGAAGCCCCTTCTAGTCCTGTTTTATGGGATGAGTTTCGGGAGGTGTCACCCTCAGATGCGGAGAATACTCTTGGGACTGTTTAAACCACCTATTGTGAACTAGATCCATGCCCTTCCTGGCTGGTTAAGGCTAGCCAGGAGACACTGGGGCCGTTGCTGTCGGGGATAGTCAACGCCTCCCTTGGGGAGGGCAGGGTGCCAGGCTGTCTCAAGGGGGCAGTGGTGTGGCCCCTGCTCAAGAAACCATCTTTGGACATTGACGCCCTTGCCAGTTATCGGCCAGTCTCTAACCTTCCCTTTTTAAGGAAGGTTATTGAATGGGTGGTGGCTCAGCAGTTTCACAGGCATTTGGACTGGGTTAACTGTCTCGATCCCTCGCAGTCGGGCTTTCGTCCAGCTTATGGCACAGAGACTGCGCTTGTGGCCTTGGCCGACAACCTCTCCCATGAGTTGGACCGTGGTCGTTCGATCCTGTTAGATCTCTCGGCTGCATTTGATACCATTGATTAGGAGTTGTTGGTGACCCGGCTACGGGACCGGGCAGGGATTGGAGGGGCTTCTTCTTGAATGGTTCCGCTCTTTCTTGGCTGGGAGAACCCAGCACGTTGGTGCTGGGGGAGTATTCATCTTCCCCCCCTGGGGCCTCATGTGTGGAGTACGCAGGGTTCCATCTTATCCCCTCCTTTGTTCAA
The DNA here is from genome assembly GCA_003113815.1 of Sphenodon punctatus. Classification (NCBI taxonomy): domain Eukaryota; kingdom Metazoa; phylum Chordata; class Lepidosauria; order Sphenodontia; family Sphenodontidae; genus Sphenodon; species Sphenodon punctatus. The sequence continues at coordinate 8,425,535 of QEPC01001394.1, forward strand.
TGTGTATATCTGTCACAGGCGTAGGGGGAAATACAGGGACAAGGAGCAATGGCCCCAAACCACAACCATTCACTCTCTTGCACACCACCTAACCAGTCACACACCCGGATTCTAGCTTGGAAGGATTCTCTCGAGGTATAAGTGCCCATCAGGATATTGTGTGGATCTATATGCCTCGCTGGGGCAAGATCCATATCATCATAGGGCACCAAGCAATGATAGGGAGCCTTAGGCCAATTCCCAACCATACACGACTGATAACCCACACCAAGAGAGGGGAAAGGGAGAGGGTGTGTGCCTAGTGCAGAAAACCGGGAAGGAGGGGGGATAATGCTCACAGGGGAGAGGGGAAGGAAACCAGGAAAGGGGTACTCACACCCACACTTGTCACATGTGCTCCAAGGATCACAAGGGAGGGAAGCTCAACACTTGTTCACTAGGGGTGGGACATGAGGTCGAATACCGGCTACCGGATTTACCGGTTACCGGATTCCAAAAAACCAGATTTGTACCGGTTTACCGGTACCGGATTTCTTCCATTGATTTCAATGGGGAACTGTCCCCATTGAAATCAATGGGGGAAAAAAACAAAAAACCTTCCCCCTCCCAGACTGTGCGGGTGGAAGGGGGGGCACCCCCCACCCACCCTACCCAGTCTGGATTTTAAAAAAAAATTTTAACACTAAGTCCCTACTAGTGTGGGCTCCGGGCCTCCGCCGGCGACCCAGAGCCCGCACCAGCAGGTACTAGGGTGATCCCTGGGGTGAGGGGTGGTTTAACACACAAACCCACCCCAGGGATCACCCTACCTCCCCCACCCAGGGATCGCCTACCTTGTGCTCTGGGCGGCAGCAGTCCGACTCTGGCGGCTTCAGCGCTGGCTGTGGCTGCCAGCTTCAGCGCTACTAGGCCTTCCGGGGAAACCCGGAAGTTCACCGGAAGGCCTAGTAGCACTGAAGCCGGCAGCCACAGCCAGTGCTGAAG
>QEPC01001394.1:8426646-8453745 GCA_003113815.1 Sphenodon punctatus
GGGTGTTAAACCACCCCCCACCCCAGGGATCACCCTAGTACAACCGAACCTACGTACCTACCTGCTGGTGCGGGCTCTGGGCCGCCAGCGGCGGCCCGGAGCCCGCACTAGCAGGGACTTCAGGGGAAAACATTTTTTTTTTAAAGCCAGGCTGGGCAGCGTGGGTGGGGGGTGTCCCCCCTTCCACCCGCGCAGCCTGGACTGGGGAGGGGGTTGTGGGTTTTTTTACATTATGGCCATTCAATTGAATGGCCGCAATGTAAAAAATCCGGTACGGGTGGAATCCGGTAAATTATTCGGATTACCGGGTTTAATCCGATACTGCCGGTACTCCAAATACCGGGCAGTATCGGATACCGGAAGACCCACCCCTATTGTTCACTATAGTAAGTAGGCAAGGTTCCAAACACGTCTCCACACTAATCTCTGCACTCGATTCACTTAACTTGCTCTCGGGGCCGGTCTCTCCGCATCAATCACCAGCGCCGACTGAACTGCGGCGCTGGTTTTTCTATCCAAGGCCCTGCCCCCCGCACGCAACTGGAGGCGTGCTGAATGACGTCTGGGGCGTGTGGCCCCGCCTACTCTGTCAGTTCGCCCATGCTTGGCACCCTGTGCGTCCCGCGGTACTGCCGGCACGTGCTGTGCAGGGGGTGGGCGTGCTGCAGCAGGCCCCGCAGTCAGCAGCGCTGCATCCCCCGGTCTCTCGGGGGAGGGAGGTAAGGTCTTGGCCCTACTCTGGAGTTCGTGCTCCCGTGGTGGCTGACCTCGCCAAGGGGCTCTGACAATATGTAGCTTCTGGGAGAGGTTTTTAGGGAGTATGGAGTGAGATGTCATCAATATGCTGAGGACTATATCTCTCATTTTCCTCCGACTCAGGCCTGACACTCTCGGTGCTTACCCAGTGTTTGTCTGCTGTGGGGGATTGGATAAGGGCAAGCCTCCTGAGGCTTAATCCTGACAAGGTGATGGTTTTGGGGAGGGCCGAGGGAGTGGTGGCCCCCATCACTGATGGGGTCCGCCCTCCCCTGATTTCTCAGTTCCGGAGTCTGGGGATGCTCCTGGACCCACAGCTCCACCTGGATGCCCAGGTGGTGGCCGTGGTGAAGGGAGCATTTCGCCAGTTACACCTGGTGCGTCAGCTTAGGCCGTATGTCTCGGGACTCTGATCTGGTCACAGTCATCCATGCTTTTATTACCTCGAGACTGGATTACTGCAACGCGCTCTACGTGGGGCTACCCTTGGTGTTGGTTCAGAAGCTGCAGCTGGTGCAGAATGCGGCAGCCCGTCTCTTGATGGGGATGGACCGATGCATATAACACCGGTGCTTCGCTTTCTGCACTGGCTGCCGGTAGGCTTCCGGGCCCAATTCAAGGTGTTGGTGTTCACCTTTAAAGCCCTTAACGGCCTGGGCCTGCCTATCTGCACGTCTACCTCACCCTCCGGGTCCTGGAGCGGCCCCTGGGGTCGGCTGGGGACGCCCTCCTTGAGGTCCCCCGGGTTTCCCAGGTGTCTACTATGAGGAGGTTATTCTCCGTGGCTGTGCCGCAGCTGTGGAACTCCCTCTCGTCGGAGATCCGCTTGGCTGCCGGCCACCCCTCTTTCTGCAGACAATGTAAGGTCTGGCTGTTCCACCAGGCCTTTCCCGAGGAAGATGGGGTGGGTGGGTTGGGTAAGTGTAGGGGGAATGGGGTTTTATATTGTTTTTAACGGAATCATTATTGTTTATTTTAATGTTTTAAAATATTTTTAATATGTTGTGAGCCACCTCGAGATGCCTGAGGCAGGAGGGGCGGCATAACAATTTTAATATAAATAAATAAATTAAATAAATGCCATAGCTTCAAAACTATTGAAATAACAAACATATTTTTTAAATGATTATTAGACTGTAGGAGCTGACTTACATAAACATACATAACCACACAAAACATCACTTACCTTCCGATAAATCATATGGCACATGGCTACTCTCAGCTTCATGCCTGCACGCTGAAAATGATAAAAATATAAGTGGTGTGTAATGGCTAAAACCAGCGTACACACAGACAAACCACCTGCATATCCATAGGCATAATTCAAAGTCACAGTATCAAGCGGGTCAAAATTTTCAAAATAAATAATTATTTTTCCCAAAAATATTGGCTGAATTATTTTCAGTGTTTCCTGGAAGGAGGGGGGAGAGAGAAAAACAGGAAAAAGTAAATTTACACTGCAACTTTCTATCCTAATATGTATCAAGCTAAGTAACAATGCTGAGCTATAATGACAGGTCATTTAATCTTCCTTCATAGAAAGGACGTATCAATTTTTAACTATCATAGATGAAGTACTTTTAGTAGCAGAAGTGTAAAAAAAATGGTGGTGGCAAAAGGGGGGATGAGGGGACACGGTTCTCAAGTCAGTCTCCCACCTTAGTTTCATCTCCTCGATTTCAGGGGGCTGGGTTTTGGTGGGTAAAAAAAAGTCAGATTTGTGCACCTCCTCCCTTCTACAGACTTTGGACGGTCGCTACTCCACTGTTCAGGATTAAAGTATGCTTATACAAAGCTATTGGAAATTTTTATCTCAAAGCCACCAACAAAATCCCCATGTTACCACACCAATACAGATGGTATCCTTTCATTTAATACATAGTACTTTTTGTGACATGTCTACATTTGTAGTGAAAGGTTTTTCTACAAAATTACACTCCTACGGATATGGCAACCAAAATCTGATATAGGTTTAGAAGCACCTTCCTGTCAGGTCAATACAGTACAGTATGATTTTATTGTATCAGCCAACAAGGTTATAACAATACCCAACCCTAACCCAACAGTTAAGAAATCACAGAATATAAAAATCCACTTAGGTATTCATATGACTTTAAGTACATTTTTAAAATATACGCTCAGCTTCCAAAATTTAAACAAACACTATATAATAGCGTGTGCACTCCAAAAACATATACAAGAGCAACTTATATTAATCTCCTGTCACTTTCTGGCCACTACAACTCACTCTAAGTTTTTTTTCCACCAACAAAAATCTAACCAGGGGTATTTTCAGACGTTACAAGATCACGCTCAACCACAGTCAATTCCCTTGTGGGGAATGCCCTCGTAACGTCTGTTGGGGAACAGGAAGTTCCCCCCCAGATGTTAACCACGCCCAATCCCCGCCGGGAATCTCATTCACCACGCGATCGGCTGAACCCGCGGGGCCAGCGCCAATCGCGTGGTGAATGAGATTCCTGGTGGGGATGAAGAGGCCCGTCACATCTGGACGGCAATCACGGCCCGGAATCCCTGCCGCGATTCCGGGCCGTGGTCATTTCGAGCGACCGCATCGGCCGCGGCGCCCGTGGCGCCCGCCCGTCTCCCCAGAGGGCGGGCGGGGGGGGCGTGCGGCCACACGTTGCGCTGCGCGGCCCCGCCCCTCCCCGATTCCCNGCGGTGCCTGCCCGTCTCCCCAGAGGGCGGGCGGGGGGGGCGTGCGGCCACACGTTGCGCTGCGCGGCCCCGCCCCTCCCCGATTCCCCGCCGGGATCCCCCGGCACGTCTGTTGGCTGTGCCAGAGTGATCCCGGCGGGGAATCTGAGGGTTGTTTCCATGACGGGGCGAATGCCGCCCCGTCATGTCTGAAATCACCCCAGGTTACACTGGCAATAATATCACAAAAATAATCTGCCAAACGAAACACCAAGATATGTCTGTATAAACCTACTTTTACATTGATATAACTGAAGTTACACACACAATTTTCAGCTCCTAGTGATGAGGACATTGCATTATTCACACAGAGTGTGCATGCTAATTAATGACATTTGAACCTTTAAGAAACAAAAGTACATATTGCAGTAAACCAGGGAAACAGGAGGAAGTGGGTTCAATATAAAATCATGTATGTTCAACAGAATTACCTAATGGTGCAACTTTCACATTTTAGGTAAAAAGTACATTGAAATTAAATATTTTATTGTACTTTCCAATTGTTACCTCTATCAGTGTGAAAAATCCCAAAACTAAGTAGGATTTCCAGTAACAAAGTATGATTGCTTTTGTTAAATGTGGTGCCCTTGCTTCTTTTTTGGCTTTTCGCACTTCTTTATCCCAGTACCTAAAAGATAATATAAAACAAGAGTGAATAATATAGGTGGTGGAGGTGGAAATCTGGCTTAAAAGTCAGAAACAACAGACAGAACTAGGCAACACTAGTAACTCACTATCCTTCGCTCCTGCCCAGTTCAGAATGAGTCAACAATCTCAGTTAACAGACATGTAATAATAGGACTTCATGACATACTGGCCTGCCTTAAAGCATACCTCCCAACATTTTGAGCAGTCAAAGAGAGATTAGACCAGTTTCCCTGGCCACAAAGCTCCACCCCTCTGTGAATAAGCTCCACCCCTCATGCACTTCCATGCACACGCATCAGTCACGTGGCCACCACCCACCAGCCCCGCAGTCCCCATTCTCCAAGACCCCAAGTGGGATCTTGGAGAACGTGGAAGCCATCTTGTGGGCGAATGCTGGCAAATCCAGGCTAATGTGCACCAACATGTCCGCATTAGGTTGTGCACAAACAGCATAATAGAGTCACAGAAAAAAGCCTAGAGCATCCAAGAAGCAACTGCTTCTCAATGGTGAGAGAATGGTGGGGAGGAATGCCTGCCCATCTACCAGGTTTGTCGCTACAAACTGTAAGTGGATCAACCAATCGTAGACTGTGGTGGGCTATCGTCTCCTTGGATTTCACCCTTCATTTCTTGTCATTCCATCATCTCCCCATTGTCTTCTCAACTGCTTTTCCCTGAGACACCCAGGAAAGAAGTGCCTAACGCTTGAATACTGGTCTTTTTGTCTCTCTCTCTCTCTCTCTCTCTCTCTCCCCATCCCCTGAAAGAGGGACTTTGACCCCTGAAAGAAGGAGCATGATTCACCACCCAAACAGTGACTGTCCCCTCAAAATAGGGACTGCAGGGAGATATGCTTACGACAGCTTTCCTGGAGCTCCACTGCATACAGAGGGGTGTGTTCTTTCCACTATCCATTATATCAGGAGAGCATGTTTTACATTAGTCACAAACCTGGAGGGAATTCACCATTGGAGGGACTGCACCACCGTAGTCTGATCCTCTCTGAAGCGACCTGATTCCCCAGTCTTCTAAGATGGAGCAGTCTCTATGCTCCTTAAAAGGCCAGGAAGTGCGATACTGATTTTCCTATGCATTATGAAAGGGACATTCCCAACGCCCCCAGGGATCCCACTCCAACGATTCACTGAACCTGGAACCCGAGATGGGATGTGCAGTGTTTGCATGCCATCCTGCAAGCACGATGGTGCTTCAGGAGCTGCAGCAGGCAGCTCATGTGCCCATAGGCAGCCTTGCAAGACGGTGGGTTTGTCAGCAGTTTCTGTACGTCCGCCATCATCCACACACCAGCCAAGGCCATCGTATCCGAGACCCCCCCAAATCATTCCTCTTCTGTGCCCTGAGTGGGAACAACAAGCACAGACCAGAGCAGCCACCGTGGGGATGATGTTCTCGGACAAAAAGAGGTAGAAAGTCCCCACAAAGGCAAAATAGGGCGGGGAGTAGCGCAAGCTGCTTGCAAGTCAGAAAAAGTGTTAGTTTCACAAAATAAGGGAACTAGCTGGGTCCAGGAATCAATCAGTGGCCAGCTCCCCTCCCACAGATCCACCCCAGTCCAAGAACATGAGCGCCTGGGACATGTGAACACCTGGCCTTGTCCATAGGCAACCCATATCTGTTGTGGAGGCAGGGCAGCCTACCACCTGGCAAAAGACAGAAAGGGGGAGAAAGAACTGGGGTATCCTACCCAGGGCAGGCTTTAGAAGTAGCACCTATGCACAAGACACATCACACATGCGCCCAGTGCCCAAACCAGATCCCCCAACCCTCCATTGCCCACCCTAAGACCAACCGCATTCCGCTCTGCAACACCCTCTCCCTATGGGTGCAGTAGGAATGCTCCCCACTGAGTAGACCTCGGAGCTGCCAGTAACAGGGAGAAGAGGCTGCCTTGCTGCCAGCAAGAGCAATCATGCAAGCTCCAAAGGGGCCCAGCATGAGTCTTCCAAGCCTGGAGCATGTATATTCACCCAAGCTGCGAAAACCATGGTGGAGGGAGCCCCCCCCCCGGAATGAGACACATCACATCATGATAGTGCTAACAGTTGGATGGGATTAACCACTAGGGACTGTGAAAGGGTCTAACCTCTCAGGGAAGGTCAGACCCAGGTGTACAGGGACCTTCCCAACCAATAGCTGGGTGCACATCCAACCAGGTGATGGCAAATAGGCAGTCACAGGGGGCACATAACCAGTTCAAAAGCTCTAGCGTGCACCTTCTGAAGATTCCATGGCCATCTTTCCGACAGCCATGGAGCAGGAGCTGCTAGCAGCCTGGCAGCTACTCCTCACCACCAAGGCGAGCAAGGAGGTGATGCAGGTGGTGCTAGCCACCTGCTCCCAGTGGGACATGGCCTGTACCAACTATATGCAGGTGCTTGCCAGCCTTGTGACTAGGTCTGTGCCGCACAGCCCAGGGTCAGGCATCTCACCCAGACCCTTATCCAGCGGTGAGCGGGCACACTGACACGGATGATGGCCCACCTTGAGAAGCTGTTGCAGGCAGCAGCTTACCTGTTGCAGAACACTGCATCAGTAATCACCCCGCACCAGGTGATGCCCCAACGCCAGAACTGCCTAAGCCAACCTGCACAGCATGGAGTAGTTGGAGATGGTGCTGGCCACCTGGGGAAGAGGACTGGACTGCCCGTTTCCGCATGTCCAGATAGCTCATGTGCCGCATCAAAGATCTTTGGGCCATGGACTGACAGCTGGCTTTCACAAGAGCAGTTACTGCATGGATACGAGAGCCTTCAAATCTTACATATGCCCTTTGTTACACTAAGCCTCATGGTTCAGCTATGGACTGCATGCATGTAGGTAGCACATACACCGGATAGTATGTCCCTTGGTTTGAAAGTTCTTGTCCCTCATTTTAGAGGTTAGGTGTTGAAAGGTGCGCTCCCACCTTCTCAAGAAAATGGACTGTGACCAGGGTTAGCTAATGACACTGTTTTATTTTATATGGAGTGGGGTGGATAAAGGAATAGTAGGGGGTAACAGAAATACAGTTACTTCACCAGTTGCTGGGGTTGGACAAGAGAAACGGGATTATGGTTGAGCCCTCCTACCCCTCTCCCATCTCCTCCTTCCCACAGCAGGCTTGGGAGCGGGTCCCATCATGGGGGCAGTCTCCTCCTCCTCTCACTCCTCCTCCACGTGGGGCTCTGTGGGTGCGGGCTGCGGTAGTACTACAGGCACCAGGGCCTATACTCGGGTGGCTGGTGGTGGCTTGGGTCGGCTGGACCCAGGGGGGCAAAGGAGGGAGGGCACTCCTGTCATGTGGCTGGTGGGGCTGACTGCTAGCGAGACCCGGTTGGGCAGACCAACTCCAGAGCAGTGGTGATGGCAGCGCTTACGGTGGCCATATGGTGGAGGAGGGCACACTGTGTCCGCAGGGCCTGATCCAGGTGGTCTCGCAGGCTGCAGGCCTCCTCCACCAGCACTGTACGGCACTGCTGCAGCTCCATCCTGTGCCAGTCCCACTGGTGGTTCTCTCAGCAGCATTCCACATAGGCCTCGGTGGCCAGGGCTTTGCGCTCCGTGGCATTCTGCTACAGGAACTGGTGATGCTCCTGGGCCAGCATCAGGATGGCGTCTCAGATCTCGTTCACCCGCCAAGTGGTCTCCTGCGTCAGCTCCCAAGCTAGATCGTTCCTGCACTACTGAATCCATGTCCACTAGTCCCCAGTCTGCTAGGCCGCCTGGATTTGGTGGTGCCAGAGACGGTGCCCATTCAAGCAGTGGACCTGTAGCAGGGATACACGACAGCTGTTGGTTCAGGCCACCCCACGCCCATCTACCTGCCCCTCACACCTGTTGTCTCTACGCCTACCGTCACCCCTGCTCGCCATGGCCACCTGCTCACCATCCAACCCTCCTCTGCCCCCCATGCTGCCTTCCCACCCTCTAGCCATGCCTACCATCCCTGCAAGGTGCCTCTGTGCCCTGGAGCTGTTCTTCCAGCTCCCCCTTGCTGTCCTAGCCACCTGTGGACACAGTGAGGAATGAAATCCACATTAGTGAGTGGCGGATATATGTTGCTCCCTCCTCTGGCTGTGTGACCTCAGGTCCTCCCCACCCCCACCCCACCCCAGGTGCGTTCACTTACCAGACCTCTCAGACAGCAAGCTCCCCAGAGTATCCGGGTCCTGTGCCCCTCCTCCTTAGTCCCTGTTGGCACCATGACCTGCATCTGGCTCTAAGGGTCCCAGGTCACCTGGGTCATGTCCGAGTCCTCCAAGTTGGACCCCAGCTTCAGAGTAGGAATGACCCAGGCTCAGGGAGTGGGGGGGGAATGAAATCAGGCACAGCTTGAGCAGGCTCATCATGGACAGGCAATGGAGGTGGGGCATTCACAGCCACCTGGCCAGCACGGAGGCCGGTGGCCACAATACGTGGAGCCATGATGTCTCCATCCAGGCAGAGAAAGATGTCCAAGGGTTATCCATATAGGAGAGCATTTTCTGGCCACAGAGGGACTTCTGGCTCTACTCTTTCGCCTCCTTAGAGCCCCTCTTGAGATCCTTCGCCTGCTGCTGGCACTGGCTCATGTCCCAGTCATAGTACAGCCCCCTCATCCACTGGAAGTTGCCCTGGAACACCCTCTCATTACAGAAACTCTTACATTGCTCTTTCTGCACCCACTATTCTCTCCACAGGCCAATGAAAACTCTCGTCTCCTCCTCTGACCAGATTAGTGCCCTCTGGCAGATGGCTCAGGGGGGTTGATCATGGTGCAGCAGGGGCTTGAGCTCCTGCTGATGCCCCTGGGGTGGCAGTGCTGGTCATCATCAAAGCTTTTATTTGCGTGACCACATTGGTCCTTGCATACAGCATTATACAAATTTTTAACTTAAAAATCTGACATGTCTAATTTTAACAGAACCCGCTGTTTTAGAATTTACATAACGTCAAAAAACATTTAAAATCATACTAACAAGAACATAACTAAAACATATAACAATTAACTACGCACTATAATTACCCCAAAATTGTTTGCACCAAATTTACCCACAGCTGAGAGAAAAAAGAAATATAACTACTCCCTATTCTCCCTGAGGGGATACAGCCACCTCTAGAGTTGATTTGCTTCCCAGGAAATGAGCTCTGGCCTGAAAGGCTTCCACCAGGAAGCCCATTAAGGCAGTGCTGGTTGATGGTTGCGGACACGATATAATGGACACACACACACCAGGGTTGTGGTTACCACTGGGCATGTGTGTCGGCATCCCCTCCCCCACTGTGATGGCTTACCACACTGGACTGGCTGTCCTCGCGCTCCATTACTATAGAGTTGCTGCTCAATTGCTCTGTGGGGGGCGGGCGTTGGGCATTTGCTGCAGAACAGTCGAGTCACTCAATGCAGGTTTGACAGAATGCGGTCACTCCTCTGACCGCTCTGGGCCTTTTGCCCGTGGCTCTATGACGCTGGTTGACTTAGCCACAAGGTGGGACTGCACGGGCCCATCCATACAGGAGGTGGCTCATTATCCCACATTGGACAACCTTGACCCAGACTAGGCAAGAGTAACACATGATGCGTCACCAGTCTTCTCCAGCAGATGACTCGCATAGCAGCCGGCTGCCTGCCCCAGGACAGAGCTGGGCAAACATATGGCGGCTGCTGGCTATACAATCCATTGCACCATGTAGTAAGGTTGCTCAACATGGAGTAACACTGCCCAAAGTGGGATAACAACTTCTGTGGCCTTACCCAATGTAGACAGTAGGCAGGTAACTTCATAGACTGTTCCTGCATAATAAAACATCTAGTATAGCAGTTTTATTAAGAAAGCATTATTGGAAAGACAGTGTTATACAAAATCTTCAGTGTTAAATATTCTATGGAACGCTTTTCAAGTAAAGTATTTCCGAGAAGGGGATATGATGCAAGTTCTTTAAACTATTTGCATTAAAAATAATATTAAAGTGTTATATTGCTTGCATGAGAGACAACCGCTTGCAGGGGAATAAAACATTTTTAAAATTTATTTATTGGATTTTTAGCCCGCTCCTCTTAAAACAGTTCGGGGCAGCTTACAATCAAAAATAAAATACAAATATAAAACCCATCTATAAAATACATTAAAACACTTAAAGAAGTTCCAACCATTAAAACAGGACTAGGGAACAACAACAAAATAAAATAATAAATAAGGATGAAGGGGAATAAAACCCCTCCCCGCTCCCCAAAGGCCTGGGTGAACAGCCAGGTTTTAAATTTCGCCGGAATGTCAAAAGGCTCGGGGCCAGGCGAGCTTCCTCCAGGAGGGAGTTCCAAAGGCGCAGCCCGGCTACCGAGAATGCCCTCTCCATTGTGGCCCCCCACTTAACACGGGGGACCTCCAAGAAAGCACCCCCAGCAGACCAAAGGAGCTGCTCTGGGGCACGGAGGGCAAGGCAGTCCCTGAGATACGAGGGGCCCAGACCATGAAGGGCCTTATAGATCAATACTAAAACCTTGAACCGGGCTCGGCACGCTACTGGCAACCAGTGCATAGTCCGGAGTACTGGTGTTATGTCCTTCCGACGGCCCATCCCTGAAAGGAGTCGGGCCGCCACATTCTGCACTAGCTGCAGCCTCTGGACCAGGAACAAGAACAGCCCCACGTAGAGCGCGTTGCAGTAGTCCAGCCTCGAGGTGACGAAGGCATGGATAAGGGAGGCCAGGTCTGAGCCGGAGACGTACGGGCGCAGCCTCCGCACCAGAAGCAGCTGGCGAAAGGCAGCCCTCACAACTACCTCCACCTGCTGCTCCAGGCGGAGATCCACATCCAATACCACCCCCAAACTCTGAACCTGCTGAGCTATAGGAGGGCAACACACACCCCAAATCAGGGGGGCCGACACCTCCCTCGCTCTCCCCACCACCATCACCTCCGTCTTATCGGGGTTGAGCTTCAGTCTGCTCTGCCACATCCATTCCGCCACGGCCTCCAAACACTGGGATAGCACCGAGACAGCAGGGTCTGGGTCCGTTGAAAAAGAGAGGTACAGATGAGTGTCGTCAGCATATTGGTGACACCGCACCCCGAGCCCCCTCACGACCTCCCCCAAGGGCTGCATATAAACATTGAACAACAATGGAGACAGAATGGAACCCTGCGGAACGCCGGAGGATAAGGCACAGGAGCAAGATGCCTCAGCCCCCAACACCACCCGTTGGCTTCTCCCCGAGAGGAATGACCGGAACCATTCAAGAACAGTCCCGTCCAGACCCCCCAGGTCACGCAGTTGTCTCAACAGCAGCCCATGGTCCACGGTGTCAAAAGCGGCCAAGAGATCTAGCAGGATGAGAAATGTTGAACATCCTGCATCCATCTCCAGCGAAGATACTCGACCAAGGCCACCAATGCCGTCTCGGTGCCATAGCCGGGGCGGAACCCAGATTGAAATGGGTCCAGGAAACCGATGCCATCTAGATGCGCCTGGAGCTGGATCGCCACCGCCCGCTCAATAACCTTCCCTAAAAAGGGAAGATTAGAGACAGGTCGGTATCTGGAGAGCACGTCCACGTCCAGAGATGGTTTCTTCAGCAGGGGGCGCACCAGAGTCTCCTTTAGTCTGGGCGACAGCCTCCCCTGCTGCAAGGATGGGTTAACCACCCTCGCCAGCATCGTCCCCAACGACTCCCTGGAGGCTTTCACCAACCAGGACGGGCATGGATCAAGTTCACAACAGGTGGCTCTCACAGACCCCAAGACATCCACCACATCAGCTGGCGTCACTTCCTGAAACTCCCCCCACAAAGATGGACCAGACAGAGTCTCCATCACGTCACGCTCTCCACCTACTGCCCCCAATCCAGTGTCAAAGTCGTATAAAGAAACAGTACATACGCTACCCAGATAGCAGAATCAATAGTTAAACCACACTCTCTCCGTTCATCTCAGAATGTTACTATAGCACAGGGGTAGGGAACCATTTTCCTCCTAGAGCAACTTTGAAATTTCATAGAATCTCCAAGGGGCACACGGACGTTGGGAGGTGGGAATGCTTATGGAGTCCAGGAAGAGAAGGGTCCAGATCATGGATCTGTTATATGGATCTGTCCCGTAACCTTGTGCATATGTCTTTATCCCCGCTTCCTTATCCCAAGCTGAGTTTTTTCAGTGCTTGAGGATAAGAAACGGATCCAGGGGCCAGACCCAGGAATTGGAATGGGGCCACATAAAAATTAGCCACGTGCCACATTTGACCCCCCAGGTCTAAGATTTCCTAACCCAACTATAGAACTTCACCAGGGAAATGAATATCCAGAATGCTGACATTTTTTCTTACCGTTGCAACTCCTCTCCAAGCTTCTTTGAGGAATCTTCCGGCAGCACTTTATACATGTCATCTTCTTCTAGCGTCCGTTTATGACCAGTAATAAATAAGGAATTCAACCACCTATTTAAACAAATAATTGTTACAGTAAGTCACTGGAGCAAAAGAAAAGTTTACATATCTATTTATTAGACTGCAGCCCCGACAATAGGCACCGTATTCTCTGACCAACAGGAAGCAGGAAATCAAGGCTATTTTGGCATCGGGCTTCAGTTTAAAATTTTGTTCATCAAGGAAAGAATCACAAAACTTTTAGTGAGGACACAAAGCTTAAACATCATTAAGGCAACTGCTACAGTAACTCTGAAAGACTAGACAAAGACACAACCATACAAAAATCTTTAATTCTAAGTATATTTTATATTGCAACTCTCCCATTATCTTCAGCTAAATCACAAATATAGTACAGAAAAAAATAATTAGAACCTACCTCCCACAGCTATTGTGAGGGTGAACTAGAGAAAGCTTGCAGCGTTCAAAGTGCTTTGCAGGTGCTATACATAAATTATTAATAATAATAATAATTAAGAACAGCCCAGAAGTATTATTCCCATTACAGACCTCTTAAAATTAGGATTTCATGACACAACTCTATAGCCTCCATCTAGACGAACTGAAGGAGTATTAAGAAACTCTGCTGGACGAAGACTGAAATCCAAACCACATATACAGAAAACATTCACTGTGACAGAACACATCTAGTTCTCAAAGCAAAAGGCAGCAAACAACTTTCACAATTATCTTGGATATAATATTTACTTGCACTAAATTAAAATCCATGGAAGACAACAAAAACAAAAATTACACTCCCTTATCATTCCACCCATTCCCAACCTGTTGTCATACTGTGCATTCCCTTGCCATCCCTCCATTTCCTATGGCCTCTTCTCTCATTTCAACCTGCTCCTCTCTGTTCCCCTTTGCCATTCCAAGCAGTTTGTCGTCATTCCAGCCTGCTCCCTCTGGTCCTCCTGTTTGTAATTCCACATAGACCATTGTCCCCCACAACACCATCATCATCCCGTCCTTCTATGGCACCTTCCTTGTTATCCCACCCAGCCACATGCCATTCCACCCATTCGCTATGAGTCATTATTTTTATTCCACAGTGTCTTGTAATTCCACCCACTCCACATTACCCTCTTTTCCATTCGACACACTCCCCGATCATTCCATCTCTCCCCATGGCTTCCCCATTGTCAGTTCACCCAATCTTTCGTCATTCCACCCACTATCCATGGTCATCTCCTTGGAATTCCCTCTAACATCAGTCATTTCACTCTGTTCACTCACTGCCCTCAGTCCCTACGACCCCTGCCTTGTTATCCCACCCACTCCTCTGCCCTTCTTCCAACTCCATGATTATCAATCCACCCACTCACTCCAGTGCTCCTGCTTATCATTCCATCTAGTCTCTTGCCATTCCACGATTCCCAATTGCACCATCATTGACATTCCTTGTAGACCCATCACTCTGCCCATTCCCTATGACCCATCGTCATTGGCCATTATCACACGGACGCCGCCCACCCATCTCCACCCACCGGGCCCATGGCGGCATCCACGTGACAACAGCCATTATTCCACAGAGTTTCTTGTTATTCCACTCATTACCTCCAGTCTGATCTCATTCAGCTAGCTCTACGTTCTCATCATCATCATCATCATTCCACCAAACCCCTTGTATTTCACCTGTTCCCCCAGCCCCTTCCTTGTTATTCCCTAACCCTCTTGCTATGAGCCTGTCATTCCTCCAGCTCCTCATTGCCTTCTTGTCATTCCACAAAATCTCTAGTCATTTCATCTGCTCCTCATGCCTCCTCCTATTTCCTCCTCCCAAAGCTTCCCGACAGTGTTTGAGTCACACTTCCCTTTACCAGAAAGGTCTCTCTCAATAACAGATACACGAAGGAAAAAAGGCAGTGCAAGAGTGAGACATACATAAAGTTGAAAACTAGTTAATATATGTACAGTAAATGGATTTTTAAAACAAACTAACTGTCATTTCAGAAAGACCCAAAACCAACTCATTTAAAAGGATTACATTGCAATGATGTAATAGCCAAAAATAGGTCTACTGAAAGGTAATTCTAATTTAAGGATTATCAGATTTTCATTAAATGATTGTATACTAATATTCTTTATTAACGTGAATTATTTATTATCTACGATAATATGAGACGGGTAAAGAAAAAAGTTTGAAGTGAATGAAAAAAAATTGTCTTTTTTCTTAGTCATCCAATTCTTTAGTAGTAATAGTAGTAGTCATTTATTTTGGATACTGACATTTGCCATGATCCACTCAAAACAATTCACATTCCACATTTACAATTAAAATAATACAGACAGACAAAACTTTTAAAAAAAACAAGCTCAAGGCCTCAATCAAAAAATAAATAATTAAACTAAAGTTCAATTACCATACAATGCATAGTTTATCCTATCATAGATCTACACCTACTGTTTTCTGCCTGAAACGCAAAGGCAGCAATCCTTTTTACATAGCTTTCTTGGTCCTGTTGCAGAATCCAATTTCTCTTTCTTAGTAAAAAAAAGTTTGTGTAAGTATGCATAGGATATAAATATTTTCCCCTGAGATTGTTATACAAGGGACATTCCAATACACAGTGCGTAAGATCTTCCATTACTTTTGTACATATCCAGTTCTTTAGTGTTCCTAGAGTATAACGTTCTCTGTGTGCATCTTTTTCTGGCAGAAAACTATTCTACTTTTTGTGTCTTGTACAGTACTGGCGCATACTGCCAAAACTTAAATAAATTAAATCGCAACAGTCAGAATTCTACACATGATAAGCCATCTTCAACCTTGTGTTTTTATAATTTTGATACTATTTTTGTGATCACTTTATCCCTGTCCCAAAGCCTCATAAATTAGGAAGGATTAACAGTCTTGTCCTCAAATTTTACATGCTCCTTTAACATGGGATCTATGCCAAAAACAAATTCCAGAACTTTATATACCGGGTTATCACTACTGACATGATTAAAATAGTGCAGATATAAATGACTCTCCCAAAGTCAGTTTCTACATAGAACCATAAATATGGTTCTATGGAGAAATTAAGATTATATATAGATGAATAGCATCTTGAATAGATGAGCAGTTACTTATGAATAGCAACATGGGACCGCTCAGAAACCAGTAACATGTGCTTAGAAACCAGTAACATCAGGAATCCATATTTAGAGAGAGAGAGAGATCTTCAAATACTGCTTCTGCTGTAGAGGATTTAAAGAAAAAAATGCTGTTAAAAGAGCAGACAATCTCTGATACTATAGATTGTCCTTGTTGGCCTTTATCATAACTCTCTAGATAGATTTATCCCACTTAACAAGCTGAGCATAGGCATCAACACTGCAAATTTCCATACACATTAATGTGCTTCATCCTGAACCTGGAGGGACTACTACTTAGAGAAAGAGATCTGTTCTCCTTTAGGCATTGCTCAGGTGACTCCCACACGTGTTGCGCATGATCCTTGTGCATGGAAAGAGAACCATGGATAAAGCATCAAGAAGAACCACAGTTGGTGTAAGGGTGATTTCAGACGTGACGGGCCACCTATTGGCCCCGTCATGGAATCACCTTTTGATTCCCCGCCAGAATCAAAACAGCCCATCAACAGACAAGCCGGATGATTCCAGCGGGAAATCTGGGGAGGGGGCGGGGCTGCATGGCGCAACGTGCGGCCGCACAGCCCTGCCCCCCCCCCCACGCTCCCAGGCCGGCTGCCCTCTGGGAGACGGGTGGGCTCAGCGACCAATCCGGCCGCTGCGCCCGATTCCGTCCCGGGGTCTGGACCACGGCCCAGAATCGGCGGCTGTAACAGACATTAGTGGCCGCCGAATCCGGGCCGTGGTTCAATTAACCATGCTTTCGGAGATGGTGCTGGGACCATCCTTGAAAGCGTGGTTATTTTGCTCACTGCCGGTGGTTCACCGTGGTGAACATCTGGCGGCAAGCAAACACACGTTACGCGACCATCCATCACCACAGGGGATTGTCTGTGGTTGACCGTGATCGCATAACGTCTGAAAATACCCTAAGACAACTATTTTTTTTGCTGTTCCCTTGTAAGTGACAGAGAGTAAGTTAACTGGGGGGGGGGGAATTCTACCTATTCTCCCTTTATATCTTCTTTTCTTTGTCTCACTTTTGTGTCATCTTTCATGACATTCCATATACTAGGAATAATCTTCAACAGAAAAATATAGCGCCCAAAAGCTACACAATGCCTGACTCAGGCCTCTCCCACTACCCTATATAAACTAAGCTCCTCCTGTTGCCATTGGAGTTGCACTGAATATCCTAGTCTGTCAGTGTGCATCTCCCTCTTTCCTCCTCCTCGTCCTCTCCAACTTAGATATTTAAATGATTGTGGAAACCACTCAGAAAAACATTTCAGGAACTCAGCTGTGCCACTGCCTGCATGCTGGTATCAAAGAGTCAAGATGATAATTATATGCATTGTTCCTCCTCCAGGACAAGATCCTAAACATAAACAGCATGAAGTTGGCAGAAGGGACTCAAGGCTGGACCAACAAGTAAGTCTTTATTACAAACCTGAGTTGATGGACATAAATATATTAATAGTACTTGGTTCCACCATCACATGAGCTAACCTTTGGGGATTCAGAAGTCCCAGCATAAAGGAAGCCACCATGGGCTTGAGATACCACACACAGATGACTTGACTCACCAGAGGTTTTAGTATCATTTAAGACGATGATGTGTGGCTCACACGGTTTATAGCAGCCCAGACAAACTAATTTCCCAAAGCTCCAAATAGGCAGAATGACAGAACTGACATTCTACTTAGGCCAAGAACCCATCCACAGAGACTTCGGGTGATTTCAGACATTACGTTTTTGGCATTCACCACAGTCAACCTCAGTCAAACGCGGGCGGTGGTGAAAGAGCCTTGCACATCTGTTTGCTCACATCCAGATGTTCACCACATTCAAACGCGGGCCGGGATGAAGTTAACCACGCTTCATGAGGTCGGGGCGGGAGGAGGTCCAAAGTGTGGTGAATGGTCACCACGGCAGGAGTGAATGAAAAGTAACTTCTGAACGGAAAACCCCGCCCACGGTGAACGGAAATGACCACGGGCCATGGTGATGGCACGCAGCATCGTTGCTAAGCAACCAACAACAAGTGGTGCACGGAGGGATATTTAAAGGGCAGGAAGCAGCAGGACTACGTGGCGGAGAAGGCGATGGAGAGGAGGGAGGAGGAAACCGAGCAGAGGATGGAGCGAGAGGGCGAGCAGCAGCCGCAGCACCAGCAGCCGCAGCACCAGCAACAGGAGGGGGAACCCGGGCCGGCAGGGGACACCCAGCAGCAAACAGGACCACCCCAGAAGAGGGTAAGGGGCGCGGCCAGGAATAGGTGGGTCAGAGCCGGGGAGAGGAGGGAGGGACCACAGCTGACAGGAGACTCACCAGCAGCCCCCTCTGCACCCCCATACAGACTCGCAAGAGCGCGCGCGCCCCGGAAGGTGCCGAGGCCAGAGGGAGCCAGAGACAGGCGGCAGTGGAGGAGGAAGAGGCTGCGGAGGGACCAGTACCCAGGCACCGGTACCATGGGGGGGAACAGGGGGACTACAGGAGACCCTAGACCTCCTAGCTATCTGGGCGACACCAGAAATGCAGGGAGAGCTGGCAGTAAATGCCAGAAATGAGCAGGTGTTCGCCCAGATAGCCAGGGAAATGGGGGAGGCCGGATACGAGAGAATGACCACCCAGTGCCAGACAAAGATTAAAAGAACTGAAGATGGGATTCAAGGACGTTATGGACAACAACCGGCGCTCCGGCCAGGCGACACGAGCCTTCCCCTATATGGACGTGCTGAGCCGGGTGCTACACCGTAAGGGGTCCATCGTGGCCCTGCGCCTGGTAGGAGGGGGCGCCAACACAGGATGAGCCCCCCCCCTTACAACCCGAGCAATCCCCCACACCGGGCACCTACCACGACGAGGCGATGTCCAGGGCCTTGGGCATGCACGCCCGACACTCCCCCAGTCCGACCGCCGGAGAGGCAATGCATGGACCCACAGACTTGGAGGATGTAGAGGGGGAGGAGGAGGAGACTGTCACCGTGACCCTCACGCCCTGTCAACGCGGGGAGCAGGCAGAAACAAGTGCAAGTGACCATCTAGCCTCGGAGGGAACCGACACCGAGGGAGCAGGTAAGGCCATGGCAGGTGTGGGCATACGCACAAACACCAAGGGTAGGGGGGGGCAGGGCAGTGGGAGAGGGGCAGGGCGCTGGCCAGGTCAACAGGCTCCAATGCCATGGAGACGCAACAGGCAGAGGGAGCTGTCCATGATGCCCGGAAGCCCTCGACGGAGGGAGGGAGCGCCCCGAGCACCATGACAGAAGTGGGGGTCGGGGAAACGCACCCAACACAATGGACCATCCCCTATGTCACCCTACAGAGCCACGCCGAGCACAGGAGGGTCGTGCCCGGGGGTCACCCGTACCCCCGGCACAGAGGGAGGACCTCGCACAGGAGCTGGTGACCAACAGCACACGCCAGACAGAGGAGATGCTCGGAGATGCTCGGGGCTGTCAACAGGTTGGAGGAGGGGACAACTGGGGCGCTGCAGCAGGTGATGGGGAGGGACCGTGCTCTGGTTGCAGAGATGCGGAAGGACTGACGGTTGCTAAAGAGAGACATGACCAGACAACAGGTGGCACTCCAGGAACATTCGGACAGGCAGGACTGCTGGTTTGAAGAACTAGGACGCAAGTTGGACCACTCTCTGGACCAGGGCACATCCCTCCTCCTGCAGGCCGGGGCACTAAGTGCCTTTATAATGGCTGCGGCCCCGCCTGGCGCAGTTCCGGCTCCCGGGCATGCGCCCCCTCCACCCGCACCGCAGGCCCTGCCACTGCAGCAACCCCAGCCACCCCAACGGCACCAGGGCCCGAGGATCCGTGGCCCAGCGCCCCCCCAACAGGGAGGCCAGCAGTCAGGCCGCCAGGGACCGGGTCGGGCGCAGGCAGTCCCAAGAGGGGGGCAGGGCAGGGGCAGGCGATGAGCAGGGGACGTGGGTCTGGGCCAGGTATCCCTGCCCCGCTGGCCGACAGTACTTCCTCATCATCCGCTGATGGGGGGGGGGGTCGGCAACAACTGCCATCTCGGTAGGCAGGGGGGAGGGGCCGGCCTAGGGGCACAAGGGGATGGGGGAGGGGCAGGTTACTATAGGGGATGGGGAGGGAGGGGCACTCGGCACCACAGAGGTGGTTGGGAGGGACAATGGGCACTGGGCATCTGGGAGCATCGGGTATCAGGGCATGAATGGGGGTTGGGTGGGTGAATAAAGGATCACATACACACCTGACGTGTTCTTTGTGCTTTATTATTTGCTGTAACGGGACTACAGCAGCACACGTGCGCAGGGGCCCGACTCGGACTCCGTGATGCATAGTTCTGGTCTCCGGGTGCCTCAGTGATGTGCCAGGCAATCGAGGTGACGGGTTAGCGCTGCCCTAATACGCTTTGCATAGCGGTACTCTTGGGGGTTGGGCACATCAGCGTATAGAGGTACCAGCCCAGGCAGGCGGCGTGAGGGGGGGTTCTCAAGGGCGGCCTCGTCAGTCACGCAGATGTTGTGCAGGACACAGCAGGCGCCAATGACCAGCGAGGAGGTCTCCACCGTATAGTCCAGTCTGCCTACTAGACATTGCCAACGCTGCTTGACGGCACTGAATGCCCTCTCGACCACGGTGCGTGCAGTGCTGAGACGGGTTTTGTAACGATGCTGAGCTGGTGTAGCGGCCACCGGGTATGCCTTCATCAGCCAGCGCTTCAGGGGATATGCTGGGTCCCCTATGATGCACGGGGGCATCATCACCCCCTCTATGCAGGTCATGCGCATGTCCGCAAAGTCTCCCCTGTACATGCGGGCGAACAGCGGGAAGATGGCGAGGATGCGTGCGTTGTGGCTGCAGCCTGAGTGCCCAGTGAAGATGTCGGTGAAGCATCCCCGATGGTCCACCAGGCCTTGTAGCTGGAGCGAGTGGTAACCATGTCGGTTGATGTACTCGACCTCGTCATCATAGGGGGGGGCCACATGATCTCTATATAAGAGCCATCGATCGCCCCCAGGCAATTGGGGAAGCCAAGGTCCATGAAACCTGCCATCACGGTGTCCTGGTCGATAAGCTGTATCACACGCTCGAGGAGCACCCCTTGCACAGCCTCGCAGAAATCCCGCACCAGACACGCTATGGCTGTTAGCCTCACCCCAAAGTGCTGGGCAACGGACCGGCATGAGTCCGGGGTGGCCAGAGCCCACACAGCTATGGTGACCCGTTGAGCCATGGGAATTGGTTCACGCATGCCCATCTGGAGGGGCTCAAGTCACTCCTGCAGTAGCTCAGCAAGGCGCATGAGGGTGCGCCTGTCCATCCTGAAGTGCCTGACCCATGTGGCATCGTCCCAACGTGTCAGCACCCTCTGCCACCACTGCTGTGTTCTCGGCACAGCCCACGTGCACATCCGGATGGGCATGGTGAGCTGCAGCGCCAGGTACCTGGCAGCCCTATTCCACGTGAGCCTGGACAACAGGGCCCTGCAGTCGGCCGGGAGGGTGTTTGCCCGTAGCAGCGGCCTGCTGTAGGCTATTCCGAGCCGCCGTGCTATTCCCAGGTCTAAGAGGTGTGCGGCCGTGTCTGTTGTGCGACGGGTGCACGCCCCCACCCTGGCCATATACCACTGGTCCGCTTGCATCCCCTCCACACACTCGGTACAGATCGCCATCAGTTCCACATGCTCCCAGAACCACTCAGCTATCGCTTGTAGCAGGGCTACGCGGCATCCCAGCTGGACGCGGTCCATCCCTGTGCGAGCTCCTTTCCGTTATGTCCGACACACGCCTACCATAATGTGTGCTCTAATCCACCTCAGGCCTCTCACCCGTGCCCCTTAAGTGCTCACGCCCCCACTCCCATGGGCCTATGAGAGATGGTAGGTCCATTCTTCGTAGAACCCAGCAGGCTATGCCTCCTGGTGCATGCGCACACCGATTTCCCTATCTCCTAATGCAGGTGTACATGCGTGGACCTGCCCGGCCTTGCATGCCGGCAGTTGTGCACTGTACGTTTTCCACGCTCCCCACCACAAGGGCCCCACTGTTTCAGCTGTGCCATTATCTGTCGGCCTGTCGGGCCCCCCCTACGTACATCCTATGCAGCCCCCACGCCCGCTGTGGCTCATACCCTCCCAGAGCTGACCCATGGCGGCTGCTTCCCATCCCTCGGTCCCGCTCGGGGGCCCCGGTGCCTCTGTCCGTGCCTGGACCGCCCATGAGAGGATGGCCCTTTGCGACCTGTGGCGTTCACCCATTGTTCAGCGCAGCCTCCGCTCATTGGCCACCCGGCCGGCCACATATAGGTGCCTGAGCTTCGGCATGCTGCACTTTGGCTATGTTGTGACCGCTGTTGACTGCCAGGTGCACTGCGATGAGCTTGGTCTCGGCCCGTTCCCGGAGGCCCACGTTCCGGACACGCTGGGTGGTCTTACGGCATGGAGTCCTGCCGAGACTGCTTCCGCTCTGTGTGTGTGCGCCTTCTCGGGATATGCGACCTGCCTGTGTGAAGGTGGCCCTGTCCTGGCCGTGTCCTACTTCATCAGCGTACAAGGTGCCCGTGGGTATCCCCGCTCCCGGGGGGCAGCCTACTACCGCCTGCTGGAGCTGTCGCACCTGCCCTGGCCCCCACGGATGATTATGGCTTCCCCCCTCCCCCCGTGGGCCAGAGCTGGCTGCCCTGTCGGAGGTGTGCAGCCGTACTGTAGTTCAGCTCAGGATGAGCTGTATGGATCCCTTTGAGGCATTCTACCTGATCTGCTTCCACATGGCTGGACAAGGCTTCTGCTGGGGACTTTGGCAATGGCCCCGCTTCTTGCACACATCACTTCTGAAATCACCCAGAGTTTCTGTGATTTCAGAAGTGACGTGTTCCAATTCACCACAGTGAATCCCACCCCGGTGTGAACGGATTCACCGTGGGCTGTGGTGACACGTGCAGCTCCAACAGAAGTGACAGGATCATGACCACCACCCAGGGGCAATCAGAGAGAACATGGGCCGGGGGAACAGAACAGACATGCAGTGGAGACATGGACCACAGTTCGAGCCCCAGAATGCTGGGGTCAATTCCTTCCACCGTGGCTGCGGGTTTCCGTTCAGAAGTTACTTTTCATTCACCCCTGCCGTGGTGACCATTCACCACACTTCTAGACCTCCTCCCGCCTTGACCTCATGAAGCGTGGTTAGCTTCACCCCGGGCCTCGTTTGACTGTGTTGAACATCTGGATGCGAGCAAACAGACATGCACGGCGCTTTCACCACCACCCGCGTTTGACTGAGGTTGACTGTGGTGGACATTCACCATGTCACTTCTGAAATCACCCTCTGCAACTACATACAATGCATATAACTGATGTGGAGGGGATGGGAAGGTTCCTCCCATGTTTCTATTTTTACAATTCTGGGGTCTTGTTTTCATCTTAAACTATTTAAATCTAGTGTAACACTACTTGGAATAACTCTGACCCCATGCAAGTACCACTCTCAAAGCTCACTACTGTTAAACAAGTGAAAAAAGGTAATAAAATTATGTCCTTGCTTTACAGATTTTTTTTAAAATCAAAACCATTACGCCGCTCACTATGTCTTCCACCCAGAAGCACATCTTCTGTACCAGGAAACTCTACTATTCTTAGACTTTCTAGAAAGAGTATGGTTGCCTTGTTGGTTCCAAGTCTGAGAAGGAAACAAAGTACTCCAGGCGATATCTTTTCTTGGACCAACTTCTGTTGATAAGAGTATCAGGCCTCACCATAGGCATGTAAACAAAATGTCACAACTACAGACATGAGTTTATTAAAAAGTTTTTCACTCTGGAGGAAGAGGTCTTGAGTTTTCCCGAGAGTGCACCAAGGAAATGCGTTACCATGATTTGCATAACCAACCTGTGGAATTCATTGCCTCATGATACCACTGAGTCTAGGAACTTAACAGCATTCAAAAAGAGAATAAGACCCTACATAGAAAGTGAGAATATCCACAACCACATTTGCTAGTATAAAAATATGAAGGATATGAACTCTACTCTTACAAGGTATAGATCAATTGCTAACAGGAATTAGGGGTGGCGAGGTGAAATTCCCTATGGACAAGTTATTCTATAACTGTTTGTTACACATTCTCACAATTTCTCCTGAAACACCCTGTAGTTGTAATTTTTTTTAGACAAGATACTGAAGTTGATGGTCAACTCTTCCAATTCAGTACAATTACTGCCAGTGTTGTGGGTTTACTGGAACATTTTGTATTGAAAAATATTCCGATACAAATTTTTTGGAACTTTTTCCAGTAAAAAATGTCCCAGAAAACCCACATCACTGGCAGTAATCATTCTAGATTGAAAGAGTTGACCATCTACTTCAGTATTTTGTCTTAAAAAATGACAACTACAGGGTGTTTCAGGAGAAATTGTGAAAATGTGTAATGAACAGTTCTAGAATAACTTGTCCATAGGGAATTCCACCCTAAATCAATCGGGATTTGATTTAGCATGTTTATTTGACTTGTACTTAGCAAACAAAACTCAGAAAGTACACTATATTAATTTCTATGTGCTGGATAAATATCTCAAAAGTTTTTACAATAGCCAAAAATACCTGAACTGAAATAAATTAGGGGGGAAATTCAATAAAGCGCACTTAATTTGGTTTAAATGTTCAAATAAATTCAAAGCTTTACTTGGAAATAATTTGTATTGGAATCCAACACCAATTCAATTATTAAACAATGCATTTTTAGAACCAAAAATCTCTGGAAAAATATGGCAGAAAATCTTTGCTTCCATTCCATGGAAACGTTTCCACCCTACGTTACCGATTACTGCTCTCTTCAGGGACGTAGCTAAGCTGGAACAGGTCCTAATGCAGAAAATGGAATGGGGTCCCTCCCCCGCTCCCCCAGCTTTCCTCCCAGTGGCAGAGAATGCGGATACACCAGGAAACATCCCTCACCCTCAGGTTTGTGGACCCTGGTGAAGTTGCATCATCTGCTCCTATTATAGCTATGTTGATTTATTTAGTTTATTTAGTTTACAATTTTATACCCTGCCCCTTCTGCAGAGCAGCTCGGGGCAGCTTACAATTTAAAACAAAAATATAGAACATATAAAATACCAAAATAAAATCACATGTTGAAGCCATAAAAACATAAACATAAAACAACCCCCGCACCAGACCTCAACCCCCCCAACCCATCCCTCACTCACTCATCCATCCCCTCCACCAAATGCCTGGCGGAACAGCCAGGTTTTACAAGCCCGACAAAAGGTCATGAGGTCTGGGGTCAGGTGAGCCTCCTCCGGGAGGGAGTTCCACAGCCGAGGTGCGGTCACTAAGAATGCCCTCTCTATAGTGGCCCCCCGATTTACTCAGAGGACCTCTAAGAAGGCACCCCCAGCGGACCGGAGGGGCTGATTAAGGACCTGGGGTGTGAGGCGGTCCCGCAGATAGGTCAGGCCAAGGCCGTGTAGGGCTTTAAAGGTAAGAACCAACACGTTGAATCAGGCCTGGAACGAAGCACTGATGTAATGTGCTCCCGGTGACCCAACCCCATAAGGAGCCGGGCCGCTGCATTCTGCACCAGCTGCAGCCTCCAGACCATCACCAGGGGTAGCCCCACATAGGCTATGCCTTTGGCTCGCTTTTTATGCTCTTAAAAATAAAAAAATAAAACAGACTTCAGAGAGGGGACATTCTGCTTGGAGCTATCTGTTAAAAGCCATACACCGTACGTACGCTAGAAATTTCAATTCTTTGTAAAGATGGGCCTCAAAATTGCATTTTTTCCAACTCTCCTTAAGCCTATTTGTAAACTACATTACAGGAATCAACAAATTAGACTCAGCATCCAGTTGTTATTTTTCAGGATTTGTGTAGGAAGGTTTTATTTACCTACATCCTTCAGTACAGTCACATTTTTTTTCCTTCTTTTTTCAAATAAAGTTTTGCAGGCACTGCCGTAAGTATAGAGCTAGATATATCATCCCCTTTAATTACTTGTTTTGTAATTTATTTTACAAAAATCAATTTTTTTAACCTTTTTATTTCTTTTTATAAATCTATGCCACTTATCACACATTTCTGGTCTTTTTTACTTTAAGTATTTACATTCCTTCTCTGTTTATTCTGTTACATGAAATAACATGTGATGTCCGACCCAGTTTGGCAAGTTATTATTAATCTTTGGCAGGATTTTTAATCCAATGAAGTTACTGCTTCATTGTTCTTACATGCAATGCACAACTGATGAATCCTCAGTTAGTAGCCCATAATATATCTTTCATTATTACTTTATAGTACTATTTTGCTCATTCCTTTTCATTAATAAACAGCTTTTGTTTATCCCACATGCCCTAACAATATAAGCAGCATTAATATTTAACACAATTGTAATGAGCTATGGTGGCAGGTACTGTAAACACTTCTTGTGGCATGTATTTAAGCTTGTGTTCTTTTATTACACCCAATTTACAAGAATCCTTGGAACTACAATAGTGGGTTAGTTTACTGTATGTACTAGGAGAAGAGTGTTTAAATTTAGTGTAAAGCTTTGCATTTTGAAGAGGTTTTTTGGCTCAGCAGTGCCCTTTGGACTTCTAATTACATCGCTGATTTGTAATACTACTGAGACTTTAGGTACTCTATTGGTAGAGGGAAGAGGCGAGTTTAGTGATTTCTCATATCAAAATCTGAGACTTATGTCCCGAGTGTTGGATTGTGCAACAGTCACAAGTAAAAGCCCATTGCAAGCCCTGCAAGCTTAATATGGGGCTTGTCCAGGAGGGGGGAGGGTCAGGGGATGAAACAGGTGTTTTTTTTCTCCTTGTCTCCTCTCTCTGTTCTCCATCTTGTTACATGCAGTCTGTACAGTATGGAAGCATGTTTTCTGAGTTCTTAGTAAAGTTCTGTTTTTGAAGAAACTTCTCCTGTGTGTTATTCAACAGAAAGCTAACTCTACAATAGGTTATGGGTCCAGGACATCTTTAAGGCAATTTTGAAGACTAGAAGCAGCCCAGAAGGAGTGCAGACTGTGAAGGAAAACTCCCAGACAGAGAGGCCTACTGACTGTGAGTAAGAAGGCCTAAATCCCAGAAGGGAAAAGAGAGGGAAGCAAGTATGGCAAGCAGCTCAGAGCTCAGACTTTCAGTAGGAAAGCTGAACAATGTAAACTACCAATTGTGCAAGTTTAAAGTGGAAATGCTGCTGACTAAAGATGATCTATGGGAGGTGACTACCACGGACAGACCAGCAGCAAATCATGAGGAATGGGATAAAAAGGGCAGGTTAGCAAAAGCTACAATAAGTTTATTGGTAGAAGATGATCAGCTAATCCATATAAGAAGTGAGACCACAGCAAGAGGCATGTGGATTGCATTGCAAAACTTGCATGAGAGAACTAGCCTGAATAGCAAACTGTTTCTGCTGGGGAAACTATACAAAATGAGGCTTGGCAAAGAAAGTGAAATGCAGGAGCATATAAATGCCATGTTGGAAGTAGTGGCACAGCTG
>QEPC01001394.1:8453845-8478476 GCA_003113815.1 Sphenodon punctatus
CAAGCTGCAAAACAGAGCAGTGGAAGGCATCCTCGTAGGATACAGTGAGCATTCCAAAGGCTACAGGATCCTGGATCCACACACAGACAGAATAACCATTAGTAACTGTGTGACCTTTATTGAAAACTCAAGCGACAGTGTGATGACTCTCCAAGGTCCAGGCGAAGGAGAACAATTAACCACAGACGAAACCACTGAAAAGGAGCAATCCTCTGAACAAATAGTCGAAATCGGCACAAAGGTAACAGAAGTGCAGGAACAGTCGGCTAATGATACTGAGCCAAGGCAGTCAACGAGGTCTAATAAAGGCATTCCCCCCCATTCGTCTGTCCTACAAAGTCAGCACCAGTAAATTGTCAGAGCCAGCATCCTGGGAGGACATCTCGCAGATGTCAGAAGGGGAAGCAGAAAAATGGGTAAGAGTGGCTGAAAAAGTAAAGTCCATGCAGGACAACGCGCCGTGGACACTTATTCCACTGCCCGCAGGGAGAAAGACTATAGGTTGTAAATGGACATTTAAAATAAAGTACAATGCGCAGGGAAATACTGAACAGTACAAGGCCCGACTTGTCGCGAAAGGATACTCCCAGAAGTACGGAGAAGACTATGATGAAATATTTGCACCTGTAGTTTAGCACACTACAATCATAATATTGTTAAGTATGGCTGCCAGAAGAGGATCTGACAGCGGATGTGTTCACGAAGCCACTACCAGGGGAACACCATCGCAAGCTATTAAGAAGAATGAACCTAGTGGGTTTGACTAGTGAGAAGGGATGTTGGATTGTGCAACAGTCACAAGTAAAAGCCCACTGCAAGCCCTGCAAGCTTAATATGGGGCTTGTCCAGTAGGGGAAGGGTCAGGAGATGAAACCGGGGAGGGGGGGGAGAGGGGGTTCTCCTTGTCTCCTCTTCTCCATCTTGTCCCATGCAGTCTGTACAGTATGGAAGCATGTCTTCTGAGTTCTTAGTCAAGTTGTTTTTGAAGAAACTTCTGCTGTGTGTTATTCATCAAAAAGCTAACTCTACAATACTGAGTAGACTCAGTTCCTAAGTAAATTCTACCATTGGTTGTTTTCAAGAGAGTACAAGTAAAAAATTCTTGCGATTACAAAACCACCTCTCTCATTGCACCACCCGTTCTGGAGTGTATGGTTACCCTAAAACCACAATGTTCCATGAACTAAAAGAAACATCAAGCATAGCCATTGCTGCAACATGCCTATTCTCCATTCACAAACCAAAGGCAATTAAGCTTGTTAGGGCAGGGTTGGCATGGTATTTACCAGGGTGGTTTTTACCAGGTGAAAATTTGGTGGCCAATCCAAGGTCTGATGTGTAACATGCACCTGGTGCGCATGCATAAGTCATAACACGCCTGTAGCTGCCAGCATCAAAGCAGCTGGGACTTACCTGGGAGAGTGGCTCAAGGCCCTTGGATATGGGAGGGAGAAGAGTTGTGAGTAGTCTCCCAGTCCAAGACTGCTGCACTTGGGGGGAGGGGGCAATAGGGTTGAGTGCAGCAGAGGCTCGGCTGAGGTATGGCTGCAGCAACAGGTAAAGCCACATGAGACAGAGGGTATTTTCAGACGTTACGAGATCACAGTGAACCACGGTGAAAACCCACCTGTGGTCAATGTGTCTCGAACGTCTGTTTCGGCGTGACGGGGTGACCCCGGCGGGGAATGAATGGGTTGATTTCGGTACGGGGCCAATGGGCCCCGTAACGTCTGAAATCACCCAGAGTAGGCCCATTTCCCTGCCTGCCACAAGGAGCACAAACGTTAGCCCGCTGTGGGCAAAGTTAATACACATTGCGGCAGATCGTATGGCCGGAAACAGCCAGATGTTCTTTGGGCTGGCAGGGAAAGATGTCCAAACAAACAGGGAAAGCGGGCCACCATCACAACTCCTGCCATGCCAAGAGCCAGGCCAAGGAGCCGTCCACACAGGCAGGTGCCAGTCCCACCCTACCCCACCCCACCCAATGTGCATGTCACAGCCGGGGTGTGAAATGGCAAACTGTGCCTGCCACTCTATGACTCCACCTTTGACTGTAGTCCGTACGATGGGGGCCTGAAGAAGGGCGTTCTCACCTGCTGCCCTGGTCCTGTGGAACTCCCTCCCCCTAGAGGTCTGTTTGAGTCAGATTCTGAGTGTTTTTCTGAGGTGGTACAAAATGCTTCTTTTTAGTAAAGCATTTGATGGGCGGGGATAGGGATTAGGTGGGAGGGTTGGTGGATTGGGGTTGGAGAGGGTGTTTTTTGTTTTGTTTTTTTCTTTGAATTGTATTTTAATGTTTTAAATGTATTTTATATTTTTGTAAGCCACCCTGAGCCTTCAGAAAAGGGTGGGGTAAAAATGCTAAGAAAAATATATACGTATGGTGCTAGCAGACCCCGCCATGAGTCAGAGCTACACAGGGCCAGCCATACAGGAGGTGGCCTGTTAACACACTTTGGTCAGTATTATCCCAATTTGGGCAACGCTAACATGCAATGCATCACTAGTCTTCTCGAGCAAACACATTACGTATGAGCCTGCCCGTCACAGGGCAGGGCTAGGTGAACATCTAGAAGTCGCCCATCACACAATCCACTGCATTGCGTGTTAACATTGCTCAAAGCAGGATAAAGCTGCCCAAAGCATGTTAACGTCTCATGTGATCCCATCCAAAGTCGCCATGCGCATACAACTATGCACACACAAGTCTGCACGTCACACACACTATGGAGGAGGACTCTGGTTTTTACCACCCTGGGAAAAACTAATTAATCCTAGTTTAAGGCATTAATATTTTCTATTATCAAAACTGTTCCATTAGCCCACAGCAGATTGCAATGGATTATGCATAATTAAGTTTTAGTTACATTTTCAAGTTGTGAGTACCTAAAGCAGTAGATTTAGGTATTCATTTATGGTTGCACAAATAAAAAAAATTAACTCAATAGGTAATTATTATATGCAATTTAATACTTAACTTTTGAATACCCAGATGGGTTTGGTATTTTACTATTTTTAAAAGGAAGTTATAGAAGATATTATATACAATACATTTTTGTTATATCAGCCAAAGTCAAACATTGGATTATATGAAAGGGAAAAAATTGACAACTCTAGGCTTGAAACATTAAGCAACCAGAAGATCATAAATGCCATACTGGGTCAGACTAATAATCCATCCATCCCAGCATCCTATCCCTGACAGTAGCCACCTTTTGTCACTTCAGAGAAGCGCAGAACACTTCTGGATCGTTCTGATCCATTCCCTGCAATTTATTCCCAGTTCCTGACAGTCAGAGGATAGATCTCCCAACTAACTTGACTAATAGCAACTTATGGACATATTCTCTAAAGTCTATTGGCTACAAGAGCCTCTAGCTGCAAGTGAAAAAAACTACTTCCTTTTGTTTATTTCAAATTTGCTGCCAGTTAGTTTCATCGAGCGTCCCTTAGTTCTAGTATTAAGGTAAATAGCAGCTCTCTTCTTACTTGTTCAAAACAACTCATGATTTTGTAAACTTGTAGCATATTCCCTCCTTAGACATCTCCTGTTTAACCTGAAGAGCCCTAACCTATTGAGCCTCTCCTCCTAAGAAGAAGTGGAAACCGATGAAAAGGATTCATTTAAGGCATTAACCATCAAGTTGCTAACCCACCGGAGTCAGGGTTCGGTCTGTGCAGCCCCCACTCACATATTTAGTGTGTAGATTCTAATAAACGGGCAACCCCTTACATGTAGCTGTTGTGCATCTGTGCAGCCCACACACATAGGCTTAGTATCCCGCCCCCTGCCATGACTCACAGCCACAGCGAACCATGGGAAGAAACCGCCGTAACCATTTCTTTCTTCTGAGCTATCACTCTGGGAGGCGAACAATTTTAAGTGATTTTTTGGTGGTATCAATTGGCCTTTAAAATGTTTCTTGTCTGTCACTGTGTTAAGTTTCCATCTGGCCCATCTATCTCCTCCTTAGCACCTGACCGGTGGCTTTTCCGGGTGTGTTACCTATTGGCATTTTCATAGTAGCCAGCTGCAAGCCTCTGCCTGTGCGTTCTGTATTGGCATTCACAGATTAGTCACATGAAGGCCTCAGCCTCTGTGTTTTCTATTGGCATCCATAGGTTAGCCAGGTGGTCTGGGAATAGCAAAAGGAAGTGCAGAGGCACAGATGTGCAGCCAGCTACTCTACGAATGGCTACCACCCAGCCTTTGTCTATGGCTTTCTAACAGCCATTCCCTTTGTACCTGGGTGGAGGCTTCTCCCCACTGAGGTACTATGGCCCTTCCCCAAGCCTTCCCCTAACCACCATCAAGTGTATGGCCAGCAGCCGTGCCCCCCCCCCCCTTTTAGGTGCACTCACACATATACCCCTTCCCTTCCAATCCCCAGCCCCCAAAGCAGCTATGTCATATCATCATTCTCCATGGCCCCCGCTAAACATCCAAAGCAGGACAGAAAGCATGGATTATGAAAAATTAAATAACTTTTTTTTTTAAAAAAAATTAAACTATTTCTTCTTGTACCTACTCCTTTTTTAGGCAGTTTGGTGCAATTGTTTGGGTGGCAGGATGGGCAGGGGGACATTTCCCCTCCCATGCATCAGGATGTGGTGGAGTGTTCACAGAAGGCGTGTGGGAACCATTGGCGGTGGGGGGAGGAGACGTGCCTAGGGTCAAGTTGGGGCTGATTGGGTAGTGGTGCTGCTTGTTGCCTGGTTCTCAGTTTGAGCCACGGCCCCAGCAATGGTAATACTTCACAAGTCATTACAGAAAACGTAATGGCTGGGAAAGAGCAAGCTTTGGGCAGATGCTGCCAGCCAAGGAGAGCTGGGAGAATGTATGCTTGAAATTGGCACATTGGGCTTTTAAGGCGGCACCCAGCGAGAGGGACTGGAAGGGATAGCTCAGCTGAGTGCTCTAGGCTTTTTCACTCACAACTTGATGGAGCAGGCATACCTGGACAAGAGGAAACAGCATGCAACCTAATATAACTGACAGGATGCAGACACGTGGGCATACATTAGCCTGCATTCACACGCATGGCGGGCTACACATAGTCCGGGACCCCACCATGCGTGTGGGCTATGTGTCTGGTAGGCGGTGGCCGGTGGGGGTGAATGCCTAATAAAGGAACAGGTGGACACTCACCTGGTGTGGGCTATCATCTCGTTTGTTAATACCCTTCGTTTTCTGCAATGGCCTCATCTTCCTTAAGTGCCCCTTTTAGCTCCTGATGGTCTAATTCCCTTCCTTGTTTGCTAAACAAACATGTGCATTTCATTGCTTAACAAAATTCCCAGATTCAGAAGCTTAATTTCTGTTCAAATTAGTCAGGGCAATAAAGTTAAATAGACCACATTACTGCAGAACTGCTAAATATTTTTCATTAGTATGCTTTTAATTCTATTTTTTCCAATTTTCCTGGTAAGAACTAGGGAAACCAGTATTTACCAGAGCCCTGCCGAAAACTAGTTTTTCCAAGGCAATTGCAAAGTCTGATTTAGGGAAAGGGCTATCTGCTACTATGTGCTTGTAGAGAATCTAACAGAATGGGGTCCCAATTCTGGTCAGGGTATACTGGGCAACTAATTTTAAAAATTATTTGCCACGACACAAGTACTGGAAGTTACAGACAAGTGACATCTAGAAGTACAACATGAATATAGCTTTCATTCTTGATAGACAAGGCCTCCTAGGGAGCAAAGTGCTTTAAGACCACTTGAGGCAATGCCCACATATAAGCCACTTCAAAAATGCTGTAATGCTGCAAGAGAATCACCAGACCCACAGGCAAACAAAATGTTCCTGACAGTGAGCAGTCTGATTGCAAAAAAACATTCACTCTGCAGATGGTGTCCAGAAGCTTGCAGTTAGGGAATAAACCAATCAGAAAAGACCACAGATGTGTGTCCAGGTAATGACCATGTAACAAAGCATGGAATAGCTGACATTCAGTAAAGTGAAGATCAAGACAATTTTAAAACACTGCTAATTTTTCTCATGCTTTGTTTTTGTAAATACAGAAGAAAAAGAACACAAACTTGTAATACAAATATTTTCCCACCTGTACAAACAAGAAAAATGGGGAAATATTTAGTCCATCCTAAATCAAACGTAGACAAGAAAGAAGGTACTTAAGACAATACCTTTTATTGGGCCAAATTCTGTGGCTGAGAGCGTTCAAGCTTGAGTCTCACAGAACTCTTCTTCAGGCAGGTAGAAGAGTTCTGTAAAGCTCCAAAACTTGCATACTTTCATCAACAGAATTTGGCCCAATAAAAGGCATCATCTTACCTACTTTCTCTCATCTTTCTCATACTGGAGGCTAACATGGCAAGCACACTTTAAACATCCTAAATCAAAGGCAGAGATAAGCAAAAATTAACATTTCCAAGAAACTGCCAAGAGTTTGTCACTCTTAATGCTTTAGCAGAAAAGTTACATGAGACGACTTTATCATGTCATTGATCATGTGTGTATTTGAGATTCAGTCATCAGTTACCAGCTATCAACAAGCTTAGATTCATGAATCACAAAAAAGCTGTCTTCATTTTAGTACTATGCAGCTAAAAATGGGATGGGAAATGTTAAATGAATAAAAGAAATGTGAGCTAGTAATAATTTTTCTCCAGGCTTCATAAGATACATTTTATTATTCTAGGCACTTTTACAAAACTTGTTAGAATATGAACAGTTTAATAAAAAGTAATGTTTAACCGAATTCCCATACAACAATATGCTCACTGTTTTGTTTTATGAGTTCAAAGTTCCATCAGGTTCTGGTTTCAAGATTTGCTTACCACTGTCTACCCCAGTCCCATACAAGGGCCCCAGTCTTAGTAGTAGAGTTCTGGGAGATCAAGACCTCTTGAGATGAAATAGGCTCTCCTGTCACCATGGCTAGCCTGAAAATTGAAAGCTGTTGTGCCTTTCTAATGAATTAACTTTCATTTTGTCAGCGATATATCAGAGCACCTGAAAAAAAATACCACAGGGAACTAGCAGCATACTCTCTGCTGCTGTTGCAGAGGAAGAGGCCTGTTCTTCTGTCAACAATAGCTGATGGTCCCTGACTCCTTGCTCCCCTCACCTAACTCCTGCTGATACCTTCCAGCCAGTACAATCTGTTACCTGAGGTCTGTGTACTCATATCCTCACCACATGGACCAACCAGCCATCATTCTTGAGGTAACCAAGCCAATGTGAATGTTGCACTCCTTGTCTCTCCCTCTGTTCCCCTTCCTTCATCCCGCCCCCCCAGTATCTCATATTGTAAGCCCTAGGGCAGGGACTGTGTCTATTCAATTAATTTGTAAAGTGCCAGGTACACTGCTTGTGCTATATAAATGCTTGCTAATAAATAAAAATAAAAATAAAATAAAATAATAATAATAATAAAAGTACCTTATCAAAAACAATGGAGGCACTCAATTTCCTGGAGGCCTCATTCTTTCCATCAAAAGGAGCCTACAAAATTAGTACTGGTGAAACACCACCAAACAAGCAAACTTTTATTCCTAGCTCCTGTACTTTCACTATTACTGATCTGCCAACCAGATCTCAAAATGTTGTGGGAGATCGAGAACTGTTTCTATGAAGTAGATATGCCAGTGTCTGAACACCTGCGATGCTGGCAAACCTTGAAACTATTTTTGGATTTTGTTAATCCTGTGAGTTAGTACAAACAATTCTAATGAAAGCGGTTGACATACAAGGCTGTTTTAATGTTATGCTGATTCTTATAACTTCCACTAATAAACAGTTTTGTTTTAAGGGTAACATCTGTATGAAGTATTCCCAAATAAATGACCAAATACTGTCTTATTTGCATTACACAAGCAATGACAAACATTGTCCCACAAGTCTTCTTCCCATATATATGACCCGAGAGGTTTTCCATTTACTCCTTACTTCCCAAGCCTCAAAAATGGGACAAAAGAACAATGGTACCAAGGCTTTAAATACTAGGGATTATGCGTTTCTTCAACATAAACTATTACCATAATTTCCAAACATAGCATTTCAACATGCAAGATAAATTTTCTATGGGGCAGTAGATCTAAGGTTCTGTCACTGGCTGCTATTTTCAACAATTTATTTCCTCAGTCACCATCTTTCTTACTTCTCAATTAAAAGCATTTCCTAATAATCTGGAAACAACTGGCACAATGCAATGGAACTTCAGACATTTCCCCTCAGCTTCTAGACATGCTTGGGATTTTACAAAAAATTCTGTGAAAAGCAATGGTAAAATTCTGTGAAAAACATATTTTAAAAGCATATTTATTTATAAACAGTGAATTTTACCATAATTTTTTCTTGCTGTGGTGAAGCACTGAGCTAAGTAGCTCCAATGCCAGCTGGAACCACCCAGACTGGGGAGGTAGGAGGGAACCTTGACCCTGCCCTAGGTGGGCAAGGGGCTCAGGAGGGAGGGCCTTAGGCCAGGAGGCCTTAGCAGCCCCCAGGGGCTTCTAGAGAGCGCGCGCAAGCTGCCCAGGCACCCCTAGCTGAAGATGGGGCACCCCTTGGGCCTGAAGGGGTAGGCCAAGGATTAGAACAGTTGGTAGCCCACCTGAAACGAGGGGGCAGCACAGTCAAGGGGGCTCGGACAGCATAGACCAGCTGAGGCTCAGGATGGGAAGGTAAGGCCCATAACAAGGCCGGCGATTCTACTTGCATGCTGTGAGGGCTTGACCGAAGGCATGGCCTGAAGGGAGAGAGTAATCCCAGGAAGGGACAGGGGACAGTAGCCAGGCAGGTTTCCAGAGATGGGGGCATCAGGACAGACCCAGGACCATCGTGGGAGCCAGGAGGGGGTTACCCAGGACAGCAGGGCCCAAGGGTCAGGAGCCAAGCTGAATGAGAGTAGGCTGAGATCTCCATAGTGAAAGACTGGGGCCTAGAGGCTCCTGAGTGCAGCTGAGTCAGTAGCTTAAGGAGGAGCGCAGAGTTGCAGGTGGACGATCAAACCAGGGGCCACACTACAATGCCCACCTTCAGGGTCAGTAGAGGGCCCTGGTGGTAATGAGGAGACCCAGTGGGAGGGGGAGATTCCCAGTGGCACAACTGGGTGGGTTAAATTAGGGTAAATGGGGTTTTTAAGCTTGTTGAATATTGTAATTTTAAAAGATGATTTTAAAGTGTTTAGTGTGTATTGGAAGTCGCCCCGAGATGCCGTTGGCATGAGGGGGCGCCACATATATATAACAAATAAATAAATAAATAAGTAACACTGGAAAGGGAGGTGTTGCGATGCCAACTTACCACCTCCAAGGGTGAAGCCAAGAGGAAGGGTTGCCACCTTCAGTCATTTTTACCCGACGCTTACATTTTGGCCAATGGGAGTGTCAGGTAAAAAAAAAACCACCACAGGTGGCAGCCCTACCAAGAGGTGATGTACCACCAGAAAGGGTGAAGACATTGAGGCACTGACACCACCTCTAAGGTTAAAGCCAGAGGTCCATTGTCAGTGACCCAGTTGGGAAACGCCTCCAGAAGGGGGGCTACGGACAATGTAAGAAATCCATGGGCAGAGGCCCACGGCAGGACAATCCCACACTGGGTGCTAATTCCCCAACAACGATATCAGTGTCAAGTAACATCTGTGACCAGTGCTGGAGGTGTCCCACAGCAAAAAAGTGGAGAACACAGCCAGTGCTACAAGGAGAAGATCTTCCCCCTCCAAGAGAGAGAAAAGCCAGCCGGGGGGGGAGGGGGGAAATAAGTGAGTAGCGCTAGTCCTGCAAGGACTTACAATCGGGCTGGGCTTTCATGTACTACCTTGCAGGAAAAAGTACACTGTAACTTAATAAATCACAATTAATCAAAGATAATTAATTCCTAGATACTCAGTTCACTAATAAAACTGTGACTACAGGTGAACTTTCAAAGACAATAAATATTGAAGCAAAAAGTCCTATCGGAATAAGACCGTTTTTACATGGATGCCCCACCCCCCTTCCCGCTGGGTGTGTGGGTGGGTGTGCAGAGGGGGCCGGAGTCCATGTAAATGGTGCAGCAGTGGGTGGGGGGATGGGGGCTGCCCATGTAAACAGCACCGACGCACACCCATCTCCATCCATCACACACCCACGGAGTCATCCGGAAAAACGGAGGACGCTCCTACCCACCCACCGTTGCCCGTGTAAAATGGGCCTACGTGATATTATTTATATAGTGACAGCATGTATATATACCCAATTCTGTACAATCAGTAATTAGTCAGGTCCCTATCCCAAGAAACTTACAATCTAGGAAAAACAAAGGAGAGGAGACAAGAAAGAGGGGAACAGAGAGAGAGAAAGAGATACATTCATGAAGTTGAGAAGTCACAGGTGCATGTGTTTAACTTCCCTTAACAGGGAAGTGGGGGAATCTGAGTAAAGGATGGAAGAAAAGGCATCAACGCCAAGTCAGTGGGAAGGAGGAGCTAGGGAAAGCTTAGATGGAAGAAGTAGGTTTTCAGAGAGATTTGAAGGTTGGTAGGGAAGGAGTAAAATTAAGGTATTCAGGGAGGAAAATCCCAGGGCGGAAAATCCTGGGCGCCGTGGCCTGGATCAGGTATGGGGACCGGACGCACATGGATGGGGCCAGGGAGCCATCCCACTGGCCATACAGCCGGGAGCACAATAAACATGAGAGTAGGAAGCCCCACCCGTGCTGTACACCCAGTGCTCCACCCGCTTCCATGAAGGGTAGCCTTGGCAACCAATAAGGCACAGCTAAGGCTGCTAGCCGTGGTAACCCCCAGGTAACCCCCAGGTCAGGAAAAATACAGCCGCAGAAGTGCTTAGTCGCTTATCCCGCTTTGGCCTGATCAGGCGGGCCTTAGCCCAGGCTGTGACCTCAGAGGTTGTCCAGAGATCACAGCCCAGGCTAGCCCCAACACCACCTGGGGCAATCCCAGGTCAACATCTGGCAGCACATGGTTACACATGTCACTGGGTCCTGGGCCAAAGCACATCCATTTTTCCCCACTGAAGCAGTGGTCTGAGAGACAAGACGACAACTAGTTGAGAACTGAACCCCAGAAACCAAGGAAGCAAAGTGGATAAAGAAGGCGGCCATGATAACTGTCATTATGTTATGGTAACATGAGAACTGTTTTTTCTATCTAGCCAAACATCCTCTCTTCAGCAGTGGCCAGTACTAGATGCCTGAGGCAAAGCGTTCAAGAACAGGGCGTGTAAGAACTCATCTTCTATCATTCGCTCCGCACTCTGCACAAATTTCCCTCTGTACTCCAGTCCGTGAACTCTCTCATCCTCCCATGCCTCCCCTGCTTCCCTAACCGCCTTCATCCCTTCTCCCTAGCTGCCCCCCACACCTGAAACTCCCTCCCTGCCCACATCCGCCTCGCCTCCTCCCTTCATACCTTCAAATCCCTCCTCAAGACCCACCTCTTCCACTCTGTCTTCCCCGACTCCTCGCTCCCCTCACCTAACCTAACTCCTGCTGATACCTTCCAGCCAGTACAATCTGTTACCTGAGGTCTGTGTACTCATATCCTCACCACATGGACCAACCAGCCATCATTCTCAGCGTAACCAAGCCAAGCACGTGCACCTGGGACCCCACATCTCCATGAATGTTACACCCCTTGTCTCTCCCTCTGTTCCCCCCCCCCCCCCCCCCC
Source organism: Sphenodon punctatus (assembly GCA_003113815.1). Classification (NCBI taxonomy): domain Eukaryota; kingdom Metazoa; phylum Chordata; class Lepidosauria; order Sphenodontia; family Sphenodontidae; genus Sphenodon; species Sphenodon punctatus. The sequence goes on from QEPC01001394.1 coordinate 8,465,488, forward strand.
CATCTTCCAGACTGTAAGCCCTAGGGCAGGGTCCGTGTCTATTCCATTACTTTGTAAAGCACCAGGTACACTGCTGACATTATATAAATGCTTACTAATAATAATAATAATAATAATAATCTTGCTCCACCCATCTCAATAAAATGGCTAGGGACTAAGGGTCCGTAAGGACTAAAGGCTTGATTTTTCCACTGTCTTCCACCTTTCTATCTGTGCAAAGAGGGTGTAAAATACTACAAAAAACAAAATGATTATTTTATGCTCACATTACACAGGTGCAAATGCAAGGAGATCTAGGCCCCAAGGATGCAGCAACATAACATTCTACAACCCCCAATGTAAATTCCAAGCGTAGCCCATAATTAGTCTTGCTACTGGATGAGCTGCATTGCCAAGTGTGCTTTCACACCTCTGTCATTCGGGGCCCGACTTAGGAATTTTGTGCACCTAGGCCCTTCTCCAGCTACTGCCCCCAAACCTTACCCCACCCCCAGAGTACTCACAATACACACACAGGGGGAGGGGTAAGGGGTTCACACTCACAACACACACACACTGGGGAAGGAAGGAGGGGCTCACACTCATGTAGGGTGGGCGGATATGCAAATTTTAGAGACGTATGAGAAATACAGGTTGCAGGGCTGCATTGGATCTGCTCCTGCAGATCAGATATTCAAGTAATGACTGTTTTGCTGGCCAGTACCCCTAAAGCAGCTGCAATCTGGAGACTAGTGTTGCTCCGAAGAAATTATTTGCATATAGCATTGGCTACATCATAGTCATAAAGACAGGAAAGTGGTCCAGTTTTTCAAGGAGCCATTGCCCATATTTAGGTATAAAGCCAAACCCATGTTTTTGTAGAACTAGACCAACATATTATGTGAAAGAGCAAAGGCTGCAAGGAGCCACGGTCATTCCACCTGACCTTGGGGATTCCCATAGAACTACATCGTTATTATTTAACGTGCTGAGCAGACATATAAGTCACGGTCTCTAATCATTTAAGAAACCAGGAGTTTGAAAAGGAGAGATTAAGCAGGTTTCTTTAGAGGAATTTTGAGCCATTACGCAAGTGAAAGAAATAGAATATTTCAGTCACATTGCATCAGATCTTGTCCATGGGTTTCTGGTTCACAATAATAAGTTTATATAGTGCCCCCCAATGGAGCTTGGGACACTTCACAAAGTGCAAACATTTTGACATACATAGTGAGGGAGGAGTTCTATACTTTCCTTTATTTCCCATTTCGAGCTATAATTGATAAATAAAATTTGGATACCTAGTAGTAATAAAGAAGTCCTGATTCAGACAAAAACAAGGAAATCCTACAAGATACTGCAGCATACCTGGCATGGAAAAAATTGCACTACTCTAAAGGCCGCCTGCATAACTACACAAACAATAGCAGTGAAGGAAACAACTGAGAATGAGGGTCCATATTTGGGGTATAGAATCAGACAAAGGAGGCAAGAAAAGATACCTAGAGATTGGGGCACAGAGCACAATCCTCTCTTTGATGTTAGCACATCTTACTTTTGGCTCCTTTATTTCAAGAGTGGGACTTTGAGACTAAGGGGGTGGCACCATCCTCCCTCACTTTGGACAGATGTTACCCCATTGGTCCATATTAAGGAATATTATCTGTGCGCTATAGGAAGAATGGGGACCTTTCTTTCTTTTCTCTTTTTCTTTTTCCTTTTAAATCTGGAAGCCACGTTGGCAATTTTTAAATGGTTGGGGAGGCATGCCAAAATACAGGGAGAGAGGTTGACATATATCACCCCAAATTCTCCCAGTCATGCTTAATCCATATGGTCCAAGTTATTTCAATACCAAAATAGAAACTTTGGGTGAAAACAGACATGACGCTAACCACCCTTTAACCACCCTTGNCATGACGCTAACCACCCTTTAACCACCCTTGGTGGTTATTTATGCATGTTGCAGGGCTGTATTGGTGCCCTATGCAGCCATGCAACATGCATAAATGACCACCAAGGGTGGTTAAAGGGTGGTTAGCGTCATGTCTGTTTTCACCCTTTATGTGAGGTATTAATTAGAAGCTTTATGCAAGGTATCAAGGCAGGGAGAATAAATCTGCAGAGCATGAGTAAGGGGGCTGATGTGGACTGCAATATGATATGGGTGTAGTAAAGAGATGTGTGGGAAAGGTATAACATGGCTGGATGGGTGTTCAAGACAGGAAGGGTCTGAGCAGATCCAACCTCTACATTTGAGCACACACTTCCTGTGTTTGATGACAGGGGATGGATTGAGGGACCAAATAAAAAACAGTCACCGGCAGTATTTGGTCCAGTGGGCTTAGCTTGCTATTGTTTTTGTATTCTGGGTTTGCCTTCTGAAAGCACCTGTTAAGTGGAAAAAAAATAGCTGGAACAGATTCTGATTTGGAACAGAGGCTGAAGAGCTGTCACTTGCAGGTCAGTGGATGTAGTGGACCAGCCAGCTAGCGCAGTAGACGAGACCTACTCTCTCCTAAACCATACTTGGGACAAAGACGAGACCAAATACTCCCAGAGGTCACGGTCTGGTATATAGAACACTGCTGCTAATCTGTGCTCTCGAGGGCCAGGCACGATCAGGCTAGGTAGGAGCAGCCAGTGCTGCAGGTCAGGACTGGGAAGGATGCATTGGTGTGCATGGGAGGATGGGCGGGAAGATCACTCCTAACTGGAAGCTGCCCGACTGTTTCCAGCCAGGACTATTAGATTCTCATTTTCCTGAGCACTTAAAAATGTTTTATGTTGTAAGCCGCCCCGAGATGCCATGGGCATGAGGGGGCGGCTAAGAAATGCAAATAAATAAATAAAATAAAATAAAAATCCAAAATTGCAGAGGGGACTACGAGACTGGCACCGCACTCGGCTAATTCTACCCCTGTAACCTCCTCAGCAAACACGGTTAACGGGATTAGTCACCGCACATGACCCAGCACAGCCACCTCACTGATCGGCGGCGGCAGCCGCCGCAGCAACAGAGCAAAGCCTCTGCGTGTGCGCGGCTGGAAACACTTGTTCGGCGTGGCTGCCGGAGTAGGGGCTGCTGCTGCTGCCCCCAACCTGCCGAGTCTCCTGCCTTCCCCCACGCCCGGGAAGAGCCGGCTTGCAGGGCACGGGGACTCGGGAGCTGCTCGGCGACGGAGAGGAGGGGGGTGACACACACTCACCAGAAGAAGAGGCGGGAGCAGAAGTTGGCATCCCGCAGCGGGTTGGGCTTCTCCTCCCGGGGCAGCGCTTCCATCCTCCTCTTCCTTCCTTCCTAGTCCCGGGGCGAGCTAGACTCCCGCCGCCTTGTAAAACAGGCAGCCAGGGAAGGAAGCGGCTTCTTCTCCTGTCGGCAGCGCGAGCCGGTCCCGCTTCCGGGAAACCTGACACCCCCTCCCCGAGGACGCCTCCTGCCGGCAAGTCGCCTCAAGGAGCCGGAGCGCGGCAGGCCAGGGAAGGGAGCGAGCGTGTCGGACTTAAGGGTCCGTGTTTACAGGGGGGGGGAGCGCGTGTGTCCTACAATTACTGGACCCTGCGGCTCATTCCTAGAAATGCTTTCAATGCAATAATGATTTAGTCTGGAGGAGGTTAATAAAGTCTCGCACCCTGCTACTCTTGCAGGGGAGTTGTGTCTTACTGGCTTCAACGCTTCGGGGGGGTGGCGTGTGGTCTACGCCACAGCCTGTCTAAGAAGCAGAAGACTTTCCTGTATTACCCAAGCCGGTGTAGTGGCTGGCATGCTGGCCTTGGATCTGGGAAGCCAGGGTTCAAATCCTGTCCTTAGCCATAAACTCACTTGGTGGCCTTGGACAAACTACGACCTCTCGGTTTACCAATCTCTAATAAATGGGGACGTATGGTCTGTCTCTCCCCGTGTCCATCTTAGATTGTAAGTCCACTGGGCACAGACCTCTCCCTAATAACAATTGTAAAGTGCCTAGTACGCTGCTGGCTCGGCCCTTTGCAATTGTCTATATAAATGCTTAATAAAAAATACATAAAGCTTGTGCACCACTCCCCGGATTGTTCATTGTCCTGGTGTAGGCAGAGTACAAATAGGGTGTTTTTAGACAGTTGTCTATATAAAGGCTTAATTAAAAAAACAAAGTTTGTGCACTGCTCTCCAGGGATTGTTCATTGTCCTGGTGTAGGCAGAGAGTAGAAATAAGGTGTTTTTAGACAAGTGCCTCCCCACCCATCATTCATGTTGCAGGGCTGCATAGGGAGCCAATGGGTAGGTAGTGGGTGGGATGGTATTTGTCTAAAAACACCCGGTAATATAATTTTGTCTCCACACCTGCACTGTGCTAATATAGTTTAAACTGCACCCGTTTATGTTTAAGGTAAGGGTGTAATCCACTCAATGTGGATCTGCTACTTAGCGTGGATACACTTGCTGTAAGAGCTAGTATTGGTGCCATCTGCTCAGAGGATCAGTTGAAGAACTGGTTTTATTGATCTAGTTTAAAAGATGATTTAAACCAGGATAAGAAAAAATAGCATGTGCACACTTGCATACTTGTACGTTTTTTTCAGATTAGAAACCTTAATAAATCTGGTAATCCAAGGCACCTTTTTTGGGTAGCACTGACCTTGCACCACTAAAGTCTATTTGACTTCAATATGCAGTCACACTTTACATTTTCATATTGCCTGGCATGTTTATTGCACCATCTGAACACAAATAATAATCAAAAATAAGTAGATTTATGCAAGCATCTGCACTAGGAAAAAACATAAACACAAATTTAAACAATGACCAGAGGGCTTTAGAAATTAAAACTAATACCAGCAAATAATAGATGATGAGTTAACAGTTTTGAAAAATTGTATCCAAAATTTCTCTCAGGTATTATCAGAAAATGTTGTGTTTAAATCATGTTTCCAAGTAGTGTAGAGAAGTATGCACGTTATATGCTATGATAAACTTTTCTAAACTGTAGATGTGAGTAAAGCATCTATACACTGAAAGAAATGACACAAACAAACCAGTTAACATGCAAGAGTAAAATACAATATTGAATTCATTAATATTAATTAACTGGATTGTCCCACAATGGAAACTGGTTTCATGAAGTTAAAACCAAAATTTCTAGGTGTAGAATTCCAGCCAAACAAACTTTTTACAATAACTTTATGGTGAGGGTTAAAGCCACAGTGAGAATAAGTCATGATTTTCCACCATAATTTGGAGGTTTATTGTTGTCTGGGCTAGTGGTTATTTCAGAAGGGAAATAAGCAAGAGATACAAGGACAGAAGTTCTGAGACAGCGACATCTTTCTTTGAATTGATACAAGGAAGGAAGAGGAGTCTGAAGAGAATCATAAGAATACTTACCAAAATAAAACAAACATCCTGAATTATTCCTATCCCTAGTTTCTATTAGATCTTATGAATCCCTCTAGTGCTGGATTGTTCACTCTGCTGTGGTTTATTAGTGTTTTGCAAGAGCTACTCTTTTGTAATCTTTGTCCCCAATCCAAGGTATTTGAATATTTTTTTCCCTAATAGTGAAACAGTTAACTCTGTTTGCATTTAAATCATCATCACAAGCTACCACACTCATGAGAAGACAGGGGCAATTCAGCTTTTCTTCCTAAAGATCCCAAATACATTGCTATATCAGTTCACTTGTAAAAGATTATATATCACAGCTAAATGATCTCATAAATCAGTTCCTTCAAACAAATTCGCTATCAGTATAAACCAATGGCTAACAGCAATCTGCTGGTATAGCCTGACACCATGTACTAACTTTTCCAGACTTTTGTAAAGAATAAAAAGTATATTCTTCAAAAGTACAGATAGGATTTTAATTTTAAATCATAGAGTGCACAAATCTAAAAACCTAGAAGACTGAATATAGAATATTGGATAAAATATATATCTAAAATATTACTTAAATAAACTTCCAAACAGAATCAATTCTGCCTCTCAGTTAAACCTAGCAGACTACCAGATTCCAAGGACCAAATTTAGCCTGCTGTAGATGAACTGTGGTAAGAACTAATGCCTTCAGAGAGCATACTTCATCTCAGTGAAAGGTGAACCTGGCCCGTATATACTTAAGGTTTAGGAAGAAACATTGAATAAAGGAGTGTGCAGCTAAAAAATCCTAACATTCCTAGCATACATGAATACATTGTCTGCTTTCTGGGATAAAATAGCAAAATATAGCTTCTTGCAATTAAAAGAGCTGAGCCACACCATCTTTTGACTCTGCATAGGGGTACGGTTTATTTTAGTTAATTTATTGAAGAATTCTGAAAGAAACAATATTAAAAGAAGCATTTGTGTGCGTGGGAGGATGGGCGGGAAGATCACTCCTGATTGAAAGTTGCCCAACTCTTTCTAACCAGGACTGTTAGAGTCCAGAGATCTTATCATTGTGTATAAAAAGCTAAAGCAGTTTAAAACATTGAGAGTTCAGGAAATAAACTGATTCCCCTTACCTCGTCAATAGTGAAGATTAGTAATAATGAATAATGATTAGTAATAATAATGCATTAGTAATGCAAACACTTCCACATACATTCAGTTTTAAAGAGATGAGTAATCCCTTTGATTAATAATAAATATTAATATTAATGTAATATTAATTATAATAATTAATTATTAATTAATTATAATCAAAGTCCCGCTCAGCGGAGCTGTTTTGGGTGGTGCGGGGGCTGGTCAGTCCGGCCTCGCTCCACCTGGATGGGGACTGTCTCTTATACACATCTAGATGTGTATAAGAGACAGGGTGAATCCTGAAAACATAACGTCTGAAATCACCCAGTGTTATGCAACCAGAGCAATATTGCCCTGACCTCAATGTTTAATGGAAGAGCTGGAATGTGATGGCGCATTGTATTAACCTTGGCTAAGCCAAATGCTGTCTCATTTGAGGAATGCAGGATTATCAACCGCATGTTTCTGGGGGGGAAATGTTTTCCAACAGAAACGTCTGGCAAATGTTAGAGTGGTGGATATAGCCAGACAAGAAGATATGACAATAGTTATCTCCTGGAACGTCGCTCCGTGGTACCACCAGCTTAAGCAGGAGCACAAATTTGAAAAACATCTCGACAAATTGACTGAGCCAGTGTTACGAAGGAATTTTGTGCTGCTGCGTTTTTAATTGTTTAACTCAGCATTTACCCTAGGCCATTATGCTGGCATACCTTATAAAAGGCGAGTTTGCCCATGTGATACTTCGGAAGTAGAGGATTTGCAACATGTTTTATTTAGATGCCCTCTTTATGTGAATATACGGCAAACCTGGTTGGCGCCATTGTGGGAAGGAAAGAAACATCTTCCTCTCTGCCGTAAAATAGAATTATTATTAGCCACACATACCGAGAAAGGTATGCGATTGGTAGCATCCTTTGTATTTTTAGCTACAAGATTACGTGAGAAAGCTGTGACTTAAGAAAGCAAGTGAGTTCTTAGTTGCGGAGGAAGGCAAGATTTTAGCTAAGTATAGATAGTGGTATCCTTCTAATATTAAGTCTATATGTTTTGTTATCTTAATTGTATGCTGGATTATGGCACAGATTAATGGCCACAAATAGATAAATTCAAAATTTTAGATACATTTGTAAAGTTGAACACATTAGCTCTAAGCATCCGAGATCTAACTGTGTTTCACTACATTGGGTAATGCTATATTGTGTTTATTCCGTTTAGCTTATCTCTTGTTTCCTATTTTTTAATGACCATAAAGCTGGTGCCTTAATAAATTAACCAATTAACTTTGGAAGTGAGAAGTTAATTTGGCTATGCCAGCAGTAGAGTAGGGAGGTTATTATTGAATTGGCTGCTTATCCCTGCCAAACAGCAATAATAAGGAAACGGTATCCTTTTATGGCCCTTGAGCAAATCCTGATAATCTCTGCATATGATTAACATCCTGTGTGGTGCTCTGTAAGTTTTACTGATCAAATTCCAACATTCACTGTGAATGCTACTTAGAGCTACTGCTGGGCAGAGTCCTTGATTGTCCTCACCCCAGGGGTCAAGCATAGCTAACATCAACCCCGAGAAGGGCTAGGCATTTATATATTTTGCTTTGACAGCCGGGTATTTCCCAACTTTGAGTTATTATTAATTATTATTATTATTATTATAAGCATTTGTATAGTGCCAGCTGTGTACCTGGCGCTTTACAGAACAACAAGATAGACGTGGTCCCTGCCTATGGCTTACAATCTAATAGACACAGAGAGAGGAGACAAGGAGAGGGGACATAGGGAGAGACAAGGGATAAATAACATTCAAGAGGATGTGAAGTCGCAGGTGCACGTGATTGGCTTGGTTGCAGTTGGCAGGAGTCTGTGGGGAGGCAGACAGTAAATATTGCGGGGAAAGTTCTAACAGGCGTCGGGAAAGGCGTCGAGGAAGAGGTGGGTTTTGAGGAGGGATTTGAAGATGCAGAGGGCATGCTTGTGACACGAGACCTAGGGGTCAGGTGTTCCTTGCTATAACCCCCTTGAAGGACTAGGTTTTTATAGGGTTAGATTTTAGTACTGCAGGGGCTAAGTGATTTCAACATAAGCCCTGAGAAGGGCAAGACATTATAATGGGACTCTGAGTTTTATGTTTGTGATTAAGTTTCAAGGGTCAAGTGTCGTGTGCTCATGCTCTGAGAAGCGTCAGGCAAGTATATAATTTGTCCTGAATGCTGTAGGGACCAAGTGTTGCCAGTATAAACCCCGAGAAGTGTAAGGCCTTTGTGTTCCCACATCTATTTCTATGTTCTGTACAGCGCCAGGCACATGGCTGGCACTATATAAATGTTTATAATAATAATAATAATAATAATTGTGTCCCTCAGGAATGTATTATTTGTTATGTATGTATGTATGAATGAATGAATTTATTAAAACATGGCCATGGGCCATTGCTTTGACAAACAACATAAATACACAACTAATACATAAAACCCCGAAGGGATGTCTCAGTCATAAAACATTGGCTACAAAATAACCTGATACAGGAGGGAAAAGGCCAGCCTAACCTCAAATAATAAATAGACCTATGGATAATATAACTAAAGTTAAACCTAAAATAACATAGGCTTCTCAACCTAAAAATGTAGCAGAATAAACATCCTAATGATAAACAAGATGGTCCGTTAAATATCGGCCCACAGTACCCAATACAGTAGACCTGCATATAAGATCCATGGCTGTTCTGTATGTATGTATTTTATTTATAATGGCTATGGCATAAGCTAATGCCTAATGAACTTTAAAACTGCCAAATAGATCAGAAAGGAACCAAAATAAAATTCAGAAGAGGAAGCATACGAAAATATCGTTGTTCTACTCCTTCCCTCCTAAGTCCCAACCTTCAAATCCCTCCTGAAAACCTCTTTTCCATCAGTCTTCCCCTAGCTTCTCATCCTCCTCATAGACTCATCACTGATGCCTCCTCTTCCCTTTAACTAAGGGCACATTCCCACATACTCACAAATGTACTTAACTGATCTCTCACATAAACATAAATGCACATAAAAATTAGCCACCTCCTTTTTCACGTCATATTTTCCACGCATATTTCCTTTCAGGCGCATGTTATTACCCATGCATTTTAGCATTCTCACATACAGATTAGGGATTTTGCCCCCTCCTGTCCCAATTCTACGCACTGCAAACTCGGGTGGTGGAGCTGGTGTGGTGGAGCAGGAGGGCTCCTGCCTCCACCCTGCTGTGGCAAGGGAGCTGGGGATGGCAGAGCTGTTGGTGCAGGCGAGCTCCCACCTCCACCCCAGCCAGCTGAGGAGCTAGCTGAGCAGGGTAGCGTCCAGGGAGCACACATCCTGGCAGCAGCCCAGCATGTGTCAGAGACCCCTCCACTCCTGTTAGTCGATAGTGCTGGCAGTGCCAAAACCACAATCCCCGATATCTTGGTCCATATTTAACCCCCTCCCCCCATGCTGGCAGAAAATGGCTCCACCAGGAAGTCATCGACCAAGGCCACAAGAGCAGTCTCCATGCCATAACCAATCTGAACAAAGGGAGAAGATCTAGTGGGATCACCCAACATGTATTTGATAACAGAGTCTGATAACTTTGGGTAATCCTCCACCATTAAAGTCAATGGGAGCTGAGCCATTGACTTACTCGATGTCGGACAGCTGTGGGGGATTAGATGAGGGCTAACTGACTGAAGCTGAATCCTGACAAGATGGAGGTGATGCTGGTGGGGAAGGCGATGGAGTTAATGGCCCCCATCATTGATGGGGTCTGTCCTCCATTAGTTCCCCAGGTCCGGAGTCTGGGGATACTCCTCGATGTGCAACTCCGCCTGAATGCCCAGGTGGAGGCTGTGGCGAGGGATGCCTTTCGCCAACTACATCTGGTACATCGGCTTAGGTCATACATGTCGGACTCCAACCTGGCCACCATCGTTCATGCTTTCATGACCTCTAGACTAGACTAGACTAGACTAGACTATGGTAATGCACTCTACATGGAGCTACCCATGGTGACGGCCCAGAAGCTGCAGCTGGTGCAGAATGCGGCAGCCCGTCTCCTGGTGTGACTGGACCGCCGGGAGCACATTACACCAGTGCTCCATTCTCTGCACTGGCTACCAATAGTCTTCTGGTCCCAAATAAAGGTGTTGGTTTTAACGCATAAAGCCCTAAACGGTCTGGGCCCTGCCTTTCTACGAGACTGCTTCACCCCCCGGGTACAGGACCGGCCCCTGCGGTCATTGGGGGATGCCCTCCTTGTGGTTCCCTGAGTGTTCTGGGGGCCCACACAGGGGAGGGCGTTCTAAGTGGCCATGCCGAGGCTGTGGAACTCCCTTCCGGTGGGGGTGCATCTGGCCCCGGACCTTCCCTCCTTTCGTAAAAGCAGCAAGACCTGGCGTTTGGTGGGGGAGATGAGGGGGAGGAGGAGAGGGAGGAGGTTGTAATTGTATATTTTATAGTTTTATTATTTTAATTGTTGAGGTACACTGTTGTGAGCTGCCCCGAGCTGCCTGTGGCAGGAGGGGCGGGATACTAAATGCTTTTAATAAAATAAATAAATAAAATAAATGGATGAAAGATTGCATCCATAGTTTAAGTTCTGACTTATTACATGACTGAGGAAAGGCCTTATATGGCCCCTAAACCTGCATACTTTCACCAGCAAAAGTTATTCTAATAAAAAAAACATAATCTGAGCTACTTGGTTTCCAATATAAATAAGCAGCCATACCAAAGCAAATACTGTAAAAGTTTTAGAAACTAATAGTGCAATTGGAAGAAGTGAAGGTAACTCCTCTTGTCTGTGAATTAGTTGTCTGTGAAAGAAATTTTCCTGTGGATCATCATCAAGACCTCACTCCTGGCATGTTACAGAGCAACTACCACCAGCAGCATCTCACACTTGCTTTCGTTAAATTTATCTTTAATCTGAGAAAGAAAAACTCCAGTAGGAAAGAATTTTCCAGGCAGTTCAAAACATGAAAATGCTGGGTTATAACAATAACCTCACTGTAACCATAACTACAGCTTTTTCTACCAAGCAAACTTAATAAGTATTTCCCTCAAAAGTGAGTAACATCAGACACCTAAATATGATATACCACTTTCAACTTGTGGACTTCTTTTGTTGTTGTGCATATTCACCAGTAACAGACTTTGGAATGAGTCATTCACTCTTTCAATTCTCTGAAGAGCTTTTACTTTAGTAATCTTAAGTACCTAATGTTTCCTTATAGGAAGGTCATTCTGTCACGGAAGACCCACCCAGAAAATGCAGGCTATATCCTTAAGTTAGCTTTTGTTTCTTAACATTTGTGGAGGAGGCATAAAATGGACAAATGCTGGGGATTTCCTCAGTCATAACTGAAGTCAGTTTAAAACTGCTTCTATTGAGCAAGGTCAACTCAGTTCTACATCCAGATGCTTTGCTTAGTTTGTCTCCATACCAATTAGCAATGGAGCCAAAATATTTGTGTCTAAACTGGAGTTTTGAACCACAAGTAGCTTTGAAATGTTAGCGCAATTAATGCGTCACACTCTCTATAATTTCTTTTTATATCGGCCCTAAAAACACTTACCAACTACACAGCAACCAGAGAAGAAATCCTTCCCTCTTGTTGTGCTGCCTGTTACAATCTGTCTGACTGTGAAATAGAAGAGTAAAGCATTCCTGCAGCTTCTAGATATATTCACAATCACACTGGGAGTTTTCAGATGGAGACGGGGCTGCCCACCCCCAGAGCTGCTCCGGGGGTGCATCCCCATATCCACCTGCTCCCAACCCTGTTGAAGTGATCACAGTCTGATTAGCAGATTGCTGAGAGGTTGGGTCTTCTGCAAGGTGCTCCCCTCAGGTTTCAGCTCCAAGTAATTATTTCAAGTTTTAACCAGTTCAGTCAATACTGGTCTGAAGAAGAGATAAGATTATGAAAAAAGGTGATAGAAGTAAGCATGCTTTTCCTGTTATTGCCTCAGCTTAAAAACCCACTGTCTTGAGCAAATACAAATTAGCACAAGCAACCTGCAGCCTGTGATCCTGTTCTCTTGGGAGAAACAGGGCTAGTTGCAGTAGCCTACAACATGGACTGAGCATGATGAAAAATGCTCCACTTCAATATATTTCCCAGGCAGTCTGCCCCTGCAGTAGAGTAGCCACAACTCCAAACTGAGCTGTTACCACAGAAGCCATGGGATAATGGCAGAGGTATTTCCACCTACCCGTTCTCTAGGCAAATCCTGCTCTTGTCTAACCCCAATGCTACGCTGCTAGCTCAGGCGTGAAATTTAATCATAATAAATTTTATTGTACTGACCATTGCCATGACAAATTTCACATATCATTCAATAACAAAACCAACTGTAAAAACACAAATGCCATAATTATACATGATCACTAGACACTAAAAAGTCACCAACACAGATACAGATATGATTAGGGATGGGCGAACGCGGTTCGGTAGTTCGGTGTTCGGCCCGAACTCGGCCTGTTCGGACAACCGAACACGAACACGAACACAC
>QEPC01001394.1:8481640-8494463 GCA_003113815.1 Sphenodon punctatus
ATAGAGGAAGTAGTCCAGAGGTTAGGATTTTCTAAGGAATTTTTTCAGGATTTAGACCTTCAGACAGCAAAGAGATTGGTAAAAAAAAGGATTATGGATCAGGAGCTCCAGGAAATAGAAGGTTTAATTCGGAATCAGAAGGTGGCTTTGGGGTATGAATGGTTGATACCTGACAAATTGGCTGATTCCTATTTATTTAAATGGGACAATCCTCAACTCAGGCATGCATATCTATTATTCAGATTTCAATTATTTCCATCAGCGGTCACTGAGGGGAGACACCATGGTCTGGAACGATCTTTCAGATATTGTCGAATGTGTACACTAAATCAGATGGAAGATTGGTATCATGTATTATTTCAGTGTCCACTATATAACACCCTGCGTAAAAGATATCTATGGTCATATACACCGACAGCATCTTACTTACCTCAGGAATTGGTCCTACAGAAATATTTAAATGCTAAGGACTCAAGGTTATCTCGGGCTGTGGCAACTTTTTGTATGTATGCAATGCATTTGAGAAGCAAACAATTAAACAATTAAGTTCTATTAAACAATAGAAAATTACTGGAAGGATTTAGTATCCATATACATTGTAAATTGACTAAGGATGGACACTTATAAACGGGAAACTGTTATGCAATATAAATGTATGAAGATGTTTACATTCACACTTATATTTATAATTATATTTGTAGTTATATTTATATTCATTTTCTCCTTCATCTTCATTTTTATCTTATTTTAATTTTATATCTATTTACTTCTAGATAATTAAATTGATTAAATTGATTGGATTATGTAGAGATATGTGTAATCAGGATTGTAAAGAACCTTTGGGTTATACACAATAAAGTTTATTTATTATTACAACTATTTAAGGGATTATCTTTCTTGGTCAGTAGTTTATACTCGGTTGTTCTCAGCTTTTTCCATAGTGGGGCCTTTCCCCCCTGCCAGCAGTGCCCTGGGAAACCCCTCCCACCATTCTCATTTAGCAATATGGGAACGTCTGGGGTTTGAGCACAACCAATTAAAGTTTTAGCTAAAGCAAGACACAATACAGCTCAGAAGCTTATGGTTTCGTTTGTGCTGTTTGTTGGTTGCTATGATACAAAGCTTGGCCATTTTGGTAGATAAAATTAGAATAAAATTTTAACTTTGTTTTTGTAACAAAGGTGACAGTGTTAAGAACTTTCCATAGTTTCTAACATTTGCCTTTTACTTGGTGTTGCTTACAATAGCCTCTTAGGCTTTTAACTTTTTTTCCCTTCATTTCCCCCTTCCCCCCCCCAATTTGGCAGGACATGTTTTGTTTTTCCTCTTGTGTTTCTCACGAAAAACCCCAAGCCAATGTGACACTGCTTTGTTTACTTCATTGTTTAAAAGACATCATGAGTAACATTGCCGCAGACATAGGAGCATTTGACATTTTCTTTTTCATGGAATTTAGAGATAATGAAAACATTGGATTAAAACATTGGAAACTAAAGCAGTCTATCCACAGAGCAGATTATTTAGCATTATTAATACTGATGCTGGAGTAGTGTCCGGAGGCACCAGTTACAATCAGTGCTATGCACTGTGCAAATACAACATGCTTAGGGCTCACTCACACAACTCTCGCAACGTGGGGGGAAAGGAGGAGGGGGAGTTCAGAGTCTAGTGAGTCCATGCTGCTTTTCTCCAGGAGTGCTCATTTCATGTGAAGAGTTTTTTCCTGTGGTCAAACCCATGCAAAACAATCTCTCTCATTGTAGAGACCCAACTGCAAATATAATAAGGTCAAGATTAGGTGAAACCTTCAGCCAGCCTATGCAGGCTTGGGTTGGCGTGGAGGGAGTCACAGACCAGCTGGAAACGTCCCTGCCCCTTGTGGGATGCTGTGATGATGTCACAACATTCTGGAAGGAATAGGGCTACATTACGGTTTGGTTGGGCTTTAGAACAAACAAGGTCCTTAGGCTAGGCTGAGCTGGTTGCAGGTGGTAGAGAGGGTCTTGTGACCCTTTGGGTATTTGAGGGCTAAACCTATAGTCCTCTGATTAGCTTAGGTCACCCACCACGTGCTTACAGTCGGTAGTCAGGGTTTAATTTGTACCAGGTCTTTCCAGGACTCCGCCCTGGAACCTCTCCTGTGAAATATGGGCTTGGCAGTAGTTATTTCCAGGGTGATTCCTTTCCCTTCTCCAGGGTGCCAAGGAGTGTGTATGAGCCCTCCGCCCCCTAAAACTTGAATCCTGTCCTAGGTGAGAGCAATGGCTGGCAGGGCCTCAATAAAGAAGTTTCTCCAGCCTCTCCAAAAGTATTTCCACATGAGCAAGTTGGCTGTGGGGGCCTGAGGCCGCCCTGTGGCTCTTCCATGGAGCACCCCGACACACGTGGGCTACATGGGAAGAAAAACTAACAGTGTGGCTACTGCAACGTGGCTACTGCAGCCACAGAGGCAGCTGCCACACATCCCCCCCCCCCCAGTTCGGTCCTGGAGTCAGCCCCAGAAACACAACACATGGGCAGCTGTTTCCCTTTTCCTCCCACCCCTCCATGCCCTGCTTAGTAGCCTGCCCCCTGCCATGATGCACAGCTGTGGCAATCATAGAAACAAGAAGCCGCTGCAGCTGTTAACCTCTCCTGCCCATGAACCTGGGAGGCAGTTCAGTTCTCTGACAATTCCAGCCAACCACTGAGGCACATACCAGGCAGGACACCTGCCTGCAACATCAAGACATGAGAGCCCCAATACACCACGCACAGAATGTAGACAGCAGGGAGCAAATTACACACTTTGGGTGATTTCAGACGTGACGTGGTGAGATTCACCACAGTGAATCCCACCCCGGTGTCAAGTGCTTCACTGCGGGCCGCGGTGAGCCGCGCGGCCCCAACAGACGTGACAGGGTGGCACCACCACCCGGGATCAACCAGAGTGAACCCGAGCCAGGGGAACCCAACAGACGTGATGTGGTGGCAAGAACCGCGGCGGGAGCCCCACAAGGCACTGGGGTTGCACGGACTCAAACATGGTGGCCAGAGGGCAAACGAAGCCAAAGACAGTGAGGGCACTGCCCAGGGAAGGGAAACACAAAGGGAGGGGGTGTAGGGAGCTGCAAAGCGGGCAGTGCTCACAAACAGCGGCCGCACGGAAGGCGCGCGCACTTCAAAACGAGAAACGTGCACACACACAAATGATGCAGCACACCCACACAACACAGAGGACCCGAGTAGGGGGACAGAGGGAGGCACACACCAGGGGGGGACAGGGAACCCCACGGCCAGCCGGTTGCATGGGAGGGGGGTGGCGAGGGACTGGCATGGCCAGTCCAGCAGGAGGGAGAGGGGGCAAGAGCCCAGTGGGCAAGGGGAAGGGGGACCCAGCAGCCCAATGAGACAGGAGGCAACACAAGGCACAGTGAAGCATAACAGGCATTTATTGAGGACAACGGCCCGGCGGAGAGGCATACAGCTCGGGAGCGCGAGGATAAATGGCGCGAGAGGAGCAGTAGCAAGGGGGGTGCGGGACCCAGTCTGGGAGGGGGGGAATCAGCACAACATCCAGCCATGGAACATGAGTCAGGAGGAGAAGCACACCCAGTGCACGAGGGGAAGCACTGGACAAGGGCACGGACAACAACACCCCTCCCCCCACCCACCCGCATGGGAGAGGAAGTTCAAGGGGGCCACCCAGACACACACCCTGGGGCTGGTGGAAGGCCGGTCCATGGTCAAGGGCCACCAAGGTGAGGGAGTGGCCCAAGCCCCAAGGAACAGGAGCCACCAGGCCAGGTGCAGCAGAGCGGGGCGCAAGGGTGGGGGAGGCAGCTCATGGAGACAGAGGGCTGTCAGCGACATGTCAGCAGGAGGCCACCCGGAGGGTTTCAGGCCGGTGCCCACAGGTCCCAGGTGAGAGGGCGACAGGCGGGTGGAGGCGGGTCACAGGTGGTCCAGCAGTCCCAAGGTGGTGGCGATAGCACCCAGGCCACAGGCGGAAGGAAGGCACTGAGGAGGCACCTGGATGCTAGATGAGGCCGGCACGCCATAGACCCAGCTGCTGGGGCTACCATCGGGTGGAGGGGGCGGTAATGACAGCAGGTGCACATATCAGGGCTATTGCCACAGACCCCAGCAGAAGCCGCGGGTGGCCATGTGGAAGCAGATCATGTAGAAGGTCTCGAAGGGATCCGCACAGCTCATCCTGAGTTGCACATCAGAGCGGCCGCACACCTCAGACAGGGCCGCCAGATCAGGTGCAGAGGGGGGGGCATGCCATAATCAGCCGCAGGAGGCCAGGTCAGCTGGGACAGCTCCAGAAGATGGTAGTAGGCAGCCCCGCGGGAGCGTGGATACCCACGTGCACCCTGCACGCTGATGAAGTAGGACACGGACACGGCAGGGCCACCCTCACTCAGGCAGGTTGCATATCCCGGGAAGGCACACACACACAGGGTGGAGGCTGACTCGGCAGGACTCCATGCCGCAAGGCCCCCCAGAGTTGACGGTAGGCGCCCCTCAGGGAAGGGGGCAAGTCCCAGCTCCTCACAGTGCGCGCGGCAGTCACCAGCAGTCACAACATAGCCAAAGTGCAGCATACCAAAGCTCAGGCAACGATAGGCATCTGGCTGGGTGGGCAAGGAGCACAGGCAGCGCTGAACGATGGGCGAACGCCACAGGTCGCAAAGGGCCATGCTCTCACGGGCGGTCCAGGCACGGACAGAACCCCCAGAGCCGCCGAGCGGGATGAGATGCAGCTGCCATGTTACAGCTCCTGGAGGGGTCTGAGCCGCAGTGGCCATGGGGGCAGCATGGGATGTGGGGCAGGGGGGCTGCACAGGCAGACAGGGACTGCCAAGGCCGACAGATAATGGCAGGATGGGAACAATGGGGCCGCTGTGGAGGGAGGCGAAGGAAGTGGGCAGTGCACAGCTGCCAGCATTCAAGGCCGGACAGCCCCATGCACACACACTTGCTAGATGGATAGGAATGTTAGCAAGAGCACGCACAGGGAGACACAGCATCCCGGGGGCCAAAGCCCCAGGCCTGGGGAGGGGGAGGCAGGACAGGGTAACCCCAATGCGGCACCACAGCCGCTACCGGGGAGCACAGCGGCACCCAAGTGTACCCCCACCCCCTCGCCACCGGCACCGGCAGACCCCACATGCAGGGGGCTGAGCTCCCGGGCCGCTAGCCCTTCCGACATAGACTGTTCAGCCACCGGTGTGCACCCAATGGCCCTGGGGGGTGGGGGTGGAGGCGTAC
The DNA here is from genome assembly GCA_003113815.1 of Sphenodon punctatus. Classification (NCBI taxonomy): domain Eukaryota; kingdom Metazoa; phylum Chordata; class Lepidosauria; order Sphenodontia; family Sphenodontidae; genus Sphenodon; species Sphenodon punctatus. The sequence goes on from QEPC01001394.1 coordinate 8,486,897, forward strand.
ATATATGCGGCACAGGTGCATGGTCAGGGGCGGTAGCGAGCACACGTTTCCCTACTGCTGCCGGCCCTTTAAATCTCCCTCCATGTTCTGCTTGTTGTTGGTTGCCTAGCAGCGACGCTGCATGCCGTCATCACGGTCTGCGGTCATTTCCTTCCACCGCGGCCGGGGGTGTCCGGTCAGAAGTTACTTTTCCTTCACCCCTGCCGTGGTGAGCATTCACCACACTTCTGGACTTCCTCCCACCCCAACCTCACGAAGCATGGTTAGGTTCACCCCGGGCCGCGTTTGACTGTGGTGAACATCTGGATGCAGGCCAACAGATGTGCACGGCTCTTTCACCACCACCCGCGTTTGACTGCGGTTGACTGTAGTGAATGCCAAAAACGTAACATCTGAGATCACCCTTTATTGGGTGCCAATAACAAGAGGGGAAAGGGAACTGGGGGGTGGGGGGGACAGCAAAGTCCAAGCAAGCAGTCCGGCCAGGGTATGAGTGCCAGGCACAACACCCCCAGCAAACAGCACAGTTCCAGCACAGTGACACATGGGCAGCAGGCAACACAAAGTTCCAGTTAGGTCACAGCAACACTCATCTGTTGCTCTTTGCCAGCATTACCCCCAGCAGCAGAGTGAGTGCACCTGGGCCCTCTCTACATCTGGGGCTTCCCACACCTTGATCAGGGCCACCAGCTCACCATCTGGGGGTTCAGCCACCAGGAACTCACAGCCATGCAGGTCACTGAAGAAATCCAGCACAGCCAGGTGGTCATAGCACTCCCTATGGTTTCATAGAAAGCTGTACGCTCTCAGCAGAGCACAGATGAGAAATACTGGCAGGAAAGGGCTGGATTCCATCAGGCAAAGTCCCACTTCAAGCAGCGAAAACAGATCAAGGAGGGACAGCGTTTTGGTCACATTTCACTCTCTGCCTGCCCACGAGGTTTCCACACCAGTGGGCCCCAGAATCTGGAAGCTCAGCACAGTGGTGCAGTGTCTCAGCTGCATAGGACAAACACTGCCCATATGTCAACCTATAAGGGCAAAAACAGCCCCACAACACAGATCAAATAGTTCATCCTGCACATCCAGCCTCCCCCATATATCAAAGGCTGGAGAACTGAACACACCCCGTAGCCTCTGGGACCCCATGGGGCCAGGCCACCCACAATATCCACAAGTAAAAGACCAAGCCATTGGGGACTTCCGTGTACACATGAAGTTGCAAAAGACACAAAGAGCGATCCGGGGATAGCCAGATATACCCACGCTGCTTATAAGCATGTGAAACCGTTACGTTCTAAAAATAAGGGCACAACGTCTGACCCACAACATAAGCCTCATACAGTGACCTTCACACGGCACTAGGGATGCAAGCACCTGCCCATTCTGATACAGCGTGACTGTTGCCCCCTTGGCCCGGGTGATAAATGCCATTTGTTGTCTGGTTCAGACAGTTGCTGGGAGTTTGTGACATGCATGGGATAGGAGAAGAAATGTAATCAGGCATGCGGGAGCTCTGCAGCTCCTTCCAATGGCAGGCTGAGTCCCTTCACTCCCACAGGTGCTCCCATTGGCCTTCAGCAGCGAGAGCCCTGCACTCAGCCTTCTTATGCCACAGGGCCCCCATCTGATGGCGAGCCACCCTTTGGAAGGCATCCCAAATCTCATCTGCCTGCTGCATGGTTTCCTCCATCAGCTCCCTGGCAATGTCCTCCCTGTGCCAGCAGTTCCATGCCCGCAGTTCCCTGCTGCAACAAATGCTAGTGGATGGTGGTTGTGGCCTGTGTTGTGCCTTTTGGGATCCCCTTCACTGTCCCAGCCACCTGCTGACATGCTATGAACACCTCGGTTGTTGCTCCTGGGCCACTGCTTTCGTCCATCTCTCTCACCCTGGCGTCCACCCCCACCCACCCGTACTGCATGAACATACCAGTCTCCTCTGGCTCCCTAATTTAGTGCCATCCATGTCCTCTGACTCCTCCTCCTGCACTCCCGTTGGCTCCATGGGCAGAGGCTGACTTTCCAGGTTGAGCGGGTGCAGGTGGAGGGTTACGGTCTCATCATTGGGGTCTACGGATGCTGGCTACAGTTCTGGGATGGGCAAGATGTGGCCCTCACCTGCAAGTGCTCCTTCCTGCGGAGGCATGGGGTCGGGTGCTGATGGCTCAGTTGAGAAAGGAATGGTCATTGGGGGAGGAGTATCTACCTGCTTTTACCCCCCCTGGCAAAAGCATTGCCACAGGTCCAAGAGACCACTATCTCCCTGTCCACCCAGAGGAACCAGTTCAGCTCCTCATAGTATGGCAATTTTTGTTTCGCGCAGCCAGACTTGAGGTTGTTGTCATAGATCGCATTGTATCCACACCTCAGGTCCTTTGTCCACTGCCGGCACTAGAACATATCCCTGTTGTGCCCCTGCCATGCTATCTGCTCAGAGATGCATTGGTATACTGCCTCATTAAGGTAGCATCTCACGAGGTACCTTATGGTCCCCCGACAGCTCAGACAAGGGCATGCCCCTTAGATGGAGGGGTGCACCTTGCACAGTCGGGGCCTGCAATTATGTTGATGTGGTGGTGGCTCTGCTGGTAGTTGGCTATGAACACACAACATAAAAGTCACCTGTTACCTTGCTCTCCTTGACTGGTTGCTTCATGGCCCCCACCCCAGAGGGTGTTCGCTTACCTGGCTGGCCAAGCTGCTGTCCTCAATGACCAGCCTTTAGGGATTGCTCCTCCGTTTGCCTGGGACTATGGTGTGCGCTAGACCTATCCAGAGGTTCACCACAGTTTAGCCCAAAATGGTTTTGTATTTCATGCACATGTACGTTAAGGGCTCCAGTGAGGGCGCGAGCGGGAAACTAGTTGGGACATGAATGCCCATAGGATCACTCTGGGCTTCAGGTCCGCAACCCACTATGGTACTAGCGGACCTTTCTGTTGGTGTAGTTGGCTGCAGCTGTTCAGACAGGCAGGGGCCAGATGTCCGCCCATTGCCATAGATCTATTTGCCTTGTCCCAGGTGGTTCACTCTGAGTTTCCTGGCATGACATCGTGGATGGTGGAGAATGGGTGCTCTGTGACTCATGGGAGTGTACATCCAGCTGCGCCACCTTCAGACAGGAGGTCGGATGCGGGGCTAATGGGTGACTTGCAGTATATAATGTCTTGTGTGAAAACTCCCCAAGTAACCTCCATGCTTCCAGGGGCTGAGGGGTGGGACTCTCGGGACAGGCTTGAACCTGGTACCTCTTGTACAAATTAAGCATCAAATCCAAGGATGAGAATATCAGCTTTCTTCCTTTCTTTCAGCAAGTTTTTAGCCCTCATGATTATTGAGAAAAGCTTAAAGATGTAACTACAGTGTAACATTAAAACTTGGCTATTAGGAGATAAATCAAAGAAGCCCATATTTTCAATTCTCATGATTTTAAGCCATAACATATAGTAGTATAGTGGCCTGAATCAAACCAAATACTGATGTACTTGTACATATGTGAGCAAAAACAATAGTGTACAACCAATCTCACTGTGCAAGAAGTAAAATAAACTAGAGAAAAATCAATAGTTACAGCAAATAATTTGCGAGTAAACCATGGTGTGCTAAAATACATATTGTCATAAATCTTTCATAAAATCATTTTAAACATTATTATTATTGTTTATAATGCATTATGTTCACAGTAAACCTTTCTCTCTCCTTTGTACTTACAACTGACTTCTATTATATTGACTTTGGATTTTATGCACTGTAGATATCTACATTACTAGTCAGGCCCCAATTCTGCAAACATGTGGTGTGTGAGTAACTATGAGCAAATCAGGTGTACTAAAACTCAAGCAAGCTACTCCCCTTTGAAAGTGACAGACTCTGGCTAGAACCTTTGTGGAGCTGGACTCTGCAGTGGTCCTGGCTATGACCTGTCACTTTCAGAGGCCAGGCAGTGCAATCAAGCAGCCCATCGGGTCCTGTTCAGGCATTGATGGTACCAGAAACGCGGCTGGGTCGATTTGGGCACCCAAGATTCACCCGAATCTTTGGGTGTCCAGCTGCAGCACTAGTTGGGGACTTTGCCCACCCATGTTATAGATCTACTATATATATATCTGCACCTTGATTGTTAGTTATTTTTATGCTGTCATTTAAAAGGCATTTTAAAAACCAACTGATTTTTTATTTTTATTTTGGAAACAACAACTGGTTGTTCTTGATGAAAGGCATTTATTAATTCTCTTGAAGACACCACTAATGATTAGACATAAAACTTTCGAGTTAAATATAAAAGTCAGATAGAAATATAAAATCAACGATAACCGGAATGCTTCTTTGGCAACATAGGGATATGAAGCAGCATTAGTATGATAGCTTAGGAAAAGCAACTATGAACAATGCATCCAGTACGCACTGCAAGGGACATGTTAGGTATGCATTTTTTAGCAGGCATTTCCTATGTCTTCTGCTCCAAGTTTCATATTCCAGGTTAATTAAGATAAAATATTTTAATAATTTTGCTGAAGCTTTTTCTTAAAAAATGTTACACTATTTAGTTTCCGCAGTTTTTGTATGATTCGGAGGGTAGCACACTAAGGCACAAAAGAAATTGAGCTTCTCCCCAGAGGAAGTCAAAACTCTGATCCCATTCAGACTTCCTAGAAAATGAGGAAACTGGAAGACCTGCTGTTCGTTTAGGAACTAAGAAAGCAGCTGCTGTTACTTTGGAACAGTTGGAATTAGATTCAAAGTCTTTGCTGATGATCCAATCATTAGTAATGCAGGAATTTTTAATTTGTTAAACTGGCCTTGTGACAAGGGCTCCCCTAAGACCCAGGGAGAAAAATTGGTTCAGACAATATGTTCACACTACAGTCACTGTTTGGAATCCAAAGGATAAAAAGTTATTGAAGCATTACCACAATAGAGAAAAGAGCTGAAATCTGCATCCAGAAACTGAACTCTGCACAGATTGCCTCTGCACCATGTGGCAGAAGGTATTGATTGCTCCAGCCAAGTGGAAATTATAAAGATGTTCTATTTCCCTCTCCTTAAAATTGTCCTGAAGACCCCAACAAGTATTGCAGAATGCAAAAGAGATTTACCCCAGGATATGCTAGCATCAGTCATGACTTGAGGACAAATTAGATGTAATGCGGCTTCTCCTTTAATGGCTTAGAGAGCTACGGTCAACAGTGCAAGCATGATATCCCCCAATAATGCCATAGTTAGGTAGTAATAAGAATTAAGAATGGAATTAATTTCAGTTTATAGTAGATGAATGTATAAGAATGTCAGCTTCCAAGGTGTATTTATAAATCTAATAGTGTTCAAAAAGGAAAAACTGGGAAGGTAAATGGCAACTTACATGCCAGCTTCAGTCCTGGATGGAGTGCGGGGGAGAGAGGGGTGTGTGTGTTTGTTTGTGTGTGTGTTTGTGTCTGTGTCATTGGGTGTCTCCACATGAGCTACGGGGGCCCAATCCCCATGTGGCTCTGCGGCAGGCAAGCACAGCTGCCATGCTGCACAGCCAGCTCAGGGAGCTGGGCAAGGCAGACAAATAGCTCCCCCACGGGGCAGCCGAGCCGCTGCCAGAGATCCTGCCATGGCTAGGGCGGGCCGAGGTGCTGGCTACACAAGCGGGTGGCTGTCTCGCCTCCCAGCCCAACCTTAATCCCACCCATAGCCATGATGTAGCCATGCACGATGGGTGACAGCACCTGCCATTCAAAGCTCCACTGCAGAGCTCTTCACGTGGTGGGTCAGAAGGGGCCCGGGTACAGCCATGCCTTGGGTGCATCATGTAGCAGTTGGCTGCTCATCTGGAACATGTGGCAGCAGCTGGGCACATAAGCCATGCATTGCGTGGCCCGACTGGGTTAAGGGTACCCAAAGGCATGGTACCCTTCCTGGAGTGTCTCGTGTGGCTGCACCTTGTGTCCGTGTCTGTGTGGGTGGTACCAGTGCAGTCTGTAGCCTCACCAGTTGCAGCAATGAGCAGAGCCTCAGATGCAGCATTAATCTGAAACAGAGTTTAATTAAATGAGGATGCCCACTAGGAGACTGACTAGACTAATGTGTACACATTTTTGTTTGACAGACAAGGTAGGTTGATCAAAGACATATAGGCTTTCCGTGCCCGTGGGCAGCTTTGGAGACTGGTAGCTACTGCAGAAAGCTAGGACAATACAAAAGTTGAAGTGCACACCCTATTTATTCTTTTTAAAAATATTCATGTGTATTTATTTATTCAGCATGAAGCTGAAGCATGGTGGGCAACAATTAGGTTTAGGCTTTACTGGGGAATGGAATGGGATTGTTGGCAAAATGTAACAGCAGAGCTTTTTTTCTAGTCTTGGAGTGATGCTTCTACCCCCAAAAGCAGAATATATAGGGCCCTTGAAATCAGTGAGACTCTCCTTTAGTTATTGGTGCCACAGCGCCATGACACACAGATAAACAGCTGAGGGCAGTGAAACCTAGACAAACACTTGTCACTGAAGCCTAGGGTGGCCAGATATGCACATGTTAAGAGGAGAAATATGGGTTGCAGGGCTGCACCATGCATTTTTCATAAGCGTCCTCTTTTAAAGGGGAGGTATGGCTACCCTGCCGGGGGATGGGAAACATAGGGACTTCCATGAGAGCAATTGTGGATGTATTCTCATGGGAACTGGGACATGTAGGAATGGTCTATTCTGCTTTTATGCTGCAAGAACAGCTGTGATTGTAAAAGCTATGTGAAGGGACCCGGTCACGCGCAAGTGTTCTCATGGTATAAAAATGGAATAGAGCATTCCTATGTGCACTAATTCCCATGAGAATACATCCACAATTGCCCCTCATGGAAGTCCCACCCACCCAGGTAAGGTGAGAAAGCAGCCTTACTTTAGGAGAAGAAGTAGCATATCATCTTAGCTTCTCACAGTCAAGCTAGAAATGTTAGTCTCATTCATTGACTTGGTGCTGCCCAAAATTCTCCAAAATGACACCTACTAATCATGCCAAATCTGGTCAGGATGCTTGTGCTACAAGTAGAGACTGCCTCCCTAAATAAGGGCCTAAAGCAGCAGGTGGGTGCATGCCGAAAGGCAGCCATTCCTATGCAGAGAGCTGAACAGGAACTGTTCTAAAGCAGTGCAGCAGGGAGCAGCATGAAAAGGCTGTGGTACCTTTAAGGGAGTCAGAGTGGGGCCAGAGACACGCCCACTCTGCACTATAAAAGAGAGAGAGCAGGGTGTTGAAGGCAGAAGCACTCTGGATCTCAGACAGAGAATGAGAACATTTTTGGAGCCTAAGATGGAGAGACTGGAGGCTGTGGAAACTATGCTGGAGAGCTGAGACCTGACTAAGAGCCTGGAACCAAGACAGAGGGACCAGAGGCTATGTGAGTTGTGCTATGGACTACGTGAGACTAGCCAGAGGTGGTTGTTTGGTTTAGAGAAGAACCTGTGTTATGTCTAAGAATAAAGTATTAATATTTATTTTTATTTATTTATTTATTTTATTTATACCCCACCCCATCCTGAACCCAGCTCAGGGCGGCTTACAATCATAAAATACCATATAAAACAAT
>QEPC01001394.1:8498785-8509441 GCA_003113815.1 Sphenodon punctatus
GTTAGACCCCTTGTCTCTCCCTCTGTTCCCCTTCCTATGTCTCTCCCCCAGCTCCTGTCTCTCAGATTGTAAGCCCTAGGGGCAGGGATCGTGTCTATTTTATTACTTTGTAAAGTGCCAGGTACACTGCCGGCGCTATATAAATGTTTGTTAATAATAATAATAATAATATGCCCAGAGTGGAGGACATAATCCATGTAATGTGGGAATGTCCTTTCTATGAGAAAGAAAGGGAGAAATGGCTAATACCTTTGGAAGGAAGGAAGCAATAAGGGCTCCACTGTATATTGGAAAACAAAAAGCATCCTACAAGATATGGATAAAAATACAGTATTAGCTCTGGCAAAGTTTATCTATGCAGCCCAGGGCATAAGGAAAAAGATGAAGCTCAAAGTTACGTGAAAGACCTCTGTGGTGACGTGATAAAAGAGAGGTTTTCATGAACAAATGGATACATGACTGTAGTAGATCTGGGTGGATCTTTTACAAATGATTTGAGAATAACAATACTATGCGTAATGGTTTTAAGGTGTTTTTATTTACCTTTATTTCTGTATATTTTGTTCTCATAAATGTGATACATTCTATGTATAAGGATTATATACGATTTTTTTACTACATTTTTTGGCTTAGGCCATAAATAAAAATTCAGTTCAATTCTCTCATAATATACTAATAAAATCAAGTAAAATGTATTTTAAAAATTCTAGATCCTTTTCCTTTCTGCTCTCTGTTGCATATATATTTAACATCTAAAAATAGTAAACAGTGCAGCCTTTTGTCATGCCACGTGGTTCATATTTATTATTAAACAAGTCCATCATTCAGTGCTATAGGAAACTTCCAGACGTGAATCCAGGTGGCAAAAAACCTACAAGAAAGAACGTTACTGGCATAGATTGATTTCCACTGAAGTAGGTCTGTAACAAACACACTCTTTGACAACATCCTTCTATTTTCTTTGCATTACACCAATTCACTCTGAAGATTAGATATTATATTTTAAAACATATTTGAATATATATTAGTAATTATTTAATAAATAAAATATGGTTTTCTCTTGCAGTCTGATCATCATAAGACCACTGGTGCAAACCCAGAGCTGTACAGAGGGTTCATCAGATCTTGAGCACCAGCAGTTTCCTTGGGAGAGACATTTCAACAGGAATGTTCAGCTTGTTAGAGATTCATGTAGAAACCTTGGGCATATAAACATTTATCTACTGAGTAAATAAAATTAACTCCACTGTAAAGAGTTGGTTTCTTTCTTAAGCACTCCACTCTAGGGTAATTTTCAGGTCAATGTGGAGTTTTTCATATCAGATGGTTGCTAGTGTTATAATTTTGTTCCAAACTAACTACATGATTGTTGCTGTTCATGTATAGGGCTACCTGGAGTGAAGTTCTTCCTTCCCCAATGTAACTAAGTAACCAAGCGAAGGATGTGTACCTACAACCTCATCCATTCCTAAATGTATCCTCATCTCTCCCTCTGTTGCCCCCATCCTTAGTCTTCCCTCCATTGCCTGTCTTAGATTGTAATCCCACCAGATCAGGGACCCTGTCTATTTTCAACAGTTGCTGAAACTGTTCTTTTCAACAGTTGTTGGGTACGTTGCTGGTCCTACAAAAATAAATGAGTCTACATTCATTCCTTACTCAACTCATTCACTCCAATGAAAATTATATTCCATGATACCTCACTGGTAGAGGACATTAGATCATACCACCACAAAGGAAACTAATTACTTGTGTTCATGTAATACTCTACTGTGTGGTAGATGCCACCGCAGCTATTTTGCAGAAATATATTTGTGTATAAGTGCCCTTGGAAATTGTTGCTTGTAATCACATTCTAATCTTTATATTACTAAGAAAGATAGTAAATACTAGCAAAGATAAGAAGTGCCTGGCTTTGTTTTAAGGAAATTTATGAGAAGTAAGGATCAGGCACACAAATTTTCCTCTTATGCATCTGCCAAACATGGTGGAACTAGTTTCAGCTCAACACACAATTTGTACAATATAAACCCAGAGCTACAAAATGAAAATGTTAACTCTGAGAAAAGCGCAGAATCAAGATATCATATACAGACAGACTATCAGAGCATGCGAGAAAGGAGACTTGGCCAAGAGGTGGGAAGAAAACCCACAATTCCAATCCTTGTTTGTCTCCTGCCCTGATTGATTTTATAGACCCACTTAGCGAGGTAAGTGGCAATTTAGGATTGTGACTAACGTATCGCACTAATCTTTTCCCTTGCAAACCTTTTTCTCTTATAGCCATTGCAGCCAAAATTATATTAGGGATTTAAGAAGATTATAAATCACAAACTACGAGTCAGAATAGTTGGGAATATGCCAGATAAGAGTTTTTCTTTTAAGAATCAACCAGTTGACTCGGAGTGTGGGAGAACAATTACAAGAAATAAAAAAGAAGCTGAAAACCAAGCTACTACTTTGAAATGAGGGTGTCTGCCTTTATCTTTGGGTAATCTGTTGAATTTTCCCGTCTGCTGATATGAAAGAGGAGATTGTATTGGCATTACTTCTAGCTATCTAAGCTGAAAGATCTTTCTTCTTAGCCCATTGCAGCTCTTTTTAAAGTCATGTTAGAATGTATGCACAAAATAAGAATGTGCACACACAAATTAATGGCGTAGTATTCAAAGTTAACATGCCAGAATATATTTTTACTTACAATTTTATTCTTGCTTGGTAGCCCTTAGAGCTTGTCAGGCTCAATGAAAGACACCAGCCAATTCCAGAAAGCAAGTAAGGACTAATAGATCTGGCCCTATCAGAAAGCTACACAGTTGGGGAAAGACTAGTGCTGATTGCAAAAAAAATAAAAAATATTATTTTCATAAACTGATATAAGTTTTTGTAGTCACATGACCTGTCAGTGCAGCCTTACAGTTTAATACATCTGAATTACGAGTGTGTGGAAGTTTAAGTCTGGATAAGTGAAGTTAGTTGTAATTTCCAGCTTGGTCACTAAATGATATTGCCTATGAGATTGCAGAAAAGCCAATCCTCCTGCTTGAATGCATACCTCCCAACATTTCGAGCAGAGATAAGCCCTGCTCCCTCAGTCAATAAGCTCAACCTTGTATCGAAAAATGGTGTCTTCTCCCCCACTTACATTGCACACGCACGCACCTCCCAACATTCCAAGTGCATAATGAGAGACACAAGCTCTCCATCTCCTCCATGTTCCCTCAAGTGCTTTTCCTTGGTGTTAACCAGGAAAGAGGTGCCTGAGGCTTGTGTATCAGAGTTTTTCTCTCTTCTTCCTGAAAGAGGGACTATTCCTCCTAAATACTAGGACTGTTGGGAAGTATGTGCTTTGTTGTCTCCATTACTCTTGGCAGAAAGTTATGCTGCATTTAATGGTTGCCTTGCTAACTAGTGTATCTCAGTGCCTTTTATGACCATGTCAGAAGACTGAGAAAATGGCAGAGTTTCTTGTGCCAGAACCATTCAGCTTCAGTACTTCTACTGCCTGTTTCAGACCCACACCAGAGACAACGAAGGGAGGAAATGAAACAGCCCTTCAGGATCGTAAGCAGCCAGCTCAGGGACTGGTACCAATGATCATTGCTGTGGGGTAAGAGAGGGATCACAAGGATCCAAGAAAAGGCAAGACAGAAGGAGGCCATAACCCAGGGGAACAGAAAGAAAGAGGTTACAACCTAGAAGCAGAAGGGATTGCAGACACAGAGATGAACCAGGAGGAGGATGCCCACACAGGGGCTACTCGGGAGTGGAAGAGGGCACCAAGGAACCAGAGGAAGGATGGTTCTCGCAGAAGTTACTTGGTGGTAGGAGAGGGCTTCAGGGAACAGAGGAAGGACTGTTCTGTTCACACATCGGCTATATGAGAGTGGGAAAGGACAGGAGGGATTACAAACACATGGTAACCAGGAGAAGGATTGCCCACACAGACAACAGAAGGCTAAACTGGAAGGGCTGACTGTAAATGCCAGAAGGAACAGATATCCAGCCCTGTGGTATTGCAACCCCAGGGCTTATATAGGACACCGGGGTAAGACAACTGTGGTGCCCCCTGCGTGACTCTACCCTTGCTTCAATCATTAACCCTTCCCTTGCCATTCCTCAAGTCCTTGGAACAGCTGTTAGGCTTCCCTCCACCTCTTGGCTGCCTGCAAATGGCTTGTGTGGCATGGCACAAACCCTTCAAGTGTTCAGGGGTGAGGATTGGAGGTAACTCTGGGACCAGGGAGTCCTCTTGGGAGAGGGGAGGGTTTCCTGACAGCCTGTCTAAGATAGAAGCACAGATTTGCCTGTTTTTCCTTTGCCACTAATCAAGGAAGCCTCCTCTTCTACGCTATGGGGAAAAAAGGTCAGCCACATTTATAAACCCTTTGCTGAGGACAGCCATAACCACAAAAATGATTGATACTGCTTTAGCCAAATTGATGCATATTTCATGCCAAAAAAGAATGTCCTTTATGAGAGAGCCTGCTTCTACCAGAGAGCTCAGCACATCCATTTGGTGTAGCTATTCGTTTTAACTGTGACCAAGGCAACCAATGTATGACAAATGGATGTGTACAAAACTGTTGGGGTAGAATTTTGGAACGGACACAAAATATCTAGCATTTTTATTACTCAACTATGACTGTTTTTACACGGATGTCCCCTCCCCCCCAGTGGGGGTGGGTGTTCGATGCAGGGGGGCATCCATGTAAATGCCACAGCGGTGGGTGGGAGGATGGGTGTCCATCTGTGTAAACAGGACAGGCGGTGGGTGTGGGTGCGTGGGTGCTCCCACGTAACACCTACCTCCCCCCATCTCCAACCACAGAGCCATCTGGCAAACCAGAGAAGGCTCTGTGGGTGGAGATGGGGGGGGGGTGCGCCCACGGGAATGGGCACACACCCACCTCCACCCACCGTGGCAGCACACCCATCCCCCCACCCACCACTGCCCGTGTAAAAAGGGCCTTTGTCTCTGTTATATCGGACCAAGTTGGTTCAGCTTATTAACGTGCTTGAGGATGCAGCTGGCTACAGATGAAACCAAAAAAAAGATTGACAGTAGCCTGATAGGATTTGGGAACAAAGTGGAAGAAAAAGCAACTTTGCCATCAGCTCTCTCAATTGGTCTGACCACTACTTTCAGCCTGGTAATCCTGCTGTGCCTAAGCTGCTTTTGTAGGTGAAAACAAATAAGCCGGGCATGCGCTGGATGCCCTGGCCACTCTGGGGAGGGCCACTGTAGCCACCACTCCTTGGGTCAGTGGGGAGGGCAGGTCAAACAAGCAGCCCTTTCCCGGGGAATCTGAGCGGGGGCAAGGGGCTGCCATCACAAGTCCCTCCAATCCACAGGTCAGCCGAGGAACCATCCCCATGGGACAGAACTCCCATACCCCTGCTTCCTAGCAGGACTGGGCCCTCTGAAGGAGCTGCTGCCAAACAGCTGATTGGAGAGGCACAGAGGCGCGTCCTCACTGGTCCGGGTGCGTGTGTCAAACAGCGATCGGGGGGGGTTGGAGGAGTGTGCTCACCCTGGCCTGGGTGCTCATGTGCCACTCCTTCCCCAGTTGTGTAGCTTTCTGGGAGCCCCTGAGCAGCTGTTTAGTGCATGCACCCAGGCCAGGGTAAGCGTGCTCCTCCAGCGTGGGGAGAGGGCAATCAGCTGTTTGGTGGCCAGAGAGAGTGCTTCTCCGGGCGTGATCCTCAGCCTTTCCTTGCAGCAGGCCTGGGGGGCACCCACAGGAGAGTGCATGTTAGACCAGATTAGCCTGGCTGAGCAAGTCTTAGCCCACACCACACCACTGACCTTCTCCAGATGACGCATCTAGTAGCAGCCACCGACCCACCCTGAGGCGCAAGTGGGCGAACATCTGATGGCCACCAAAGTGAGGAGCAAGTGACTCGCAAACTACTGTCTGGTTTTTTTAACCTATATGCCCAGGTAGCAGTAGCGGTCAGGAATTATGCTTCATGAATTTATTTTGTATAGATTTAGGAATTTCCACACTGCTCTTTATCTCCCTGCTCCTCCGATTACAGAATTAATGACATGCCGTCTACATTGGATTGCTGCCTCTGGATACATATTTCATTCATACAGAAAGAAATTATTTATTAGTGTACTTCTCATAAGAAGCACATAAAACCTGTGTTATGTAAAAGCTTCCAATTCATTCCCAGAAGGAATATAAAAAGGTGTTGGTTTAATGCTATATAGAACCATAAATGGATTGGGTCGTGACTGCTCCCTAACTCCTCCCACTTTTCCTGTATCTAATTCCACAGCAATTAAGTTTGCCTTAACACTCCTGGAGTTTTAGTTCTGAGGGGGACGTACATATGTCATTTTAATGCTGCATTTTCACTTGTGAAATGTTCTTTTTGATTTGTCTTACTATGGCCTGGATTAATTGTACCTCATGCTTTTATTTGCTTAAGTTTTTCTAGGACAAGAAGGTGTGATACAGTAGGGCTGTGTTTTAGAGCACTCCCAAGTGACCAGGGCAAGGTCAGTTGTGGGCCACTGTTTGTAAAATGCTATAGTTCTGTGTGGGAGCCAGTGTCCAGAACACTGATTGGGGCCAAATACAAAGTAGATTCTGCCCTGAGATTCCTGGCCAACTCTGACTGACACCAAAAGTTTTAATTAACTTACTGAGAACTTGGCTTGGTAACTGATGATTCAGTTTATATATTTTAAAATTCTAGCACAAATACAGAATAATTCAAAGATGCTTATGAAAATATTATTATAAATAATAATAGATTTAAACCATCTTAAAAACCTACAGTCCTGGCCCTTTTGCATGATTGAGCCAATTTATGGGTGCAAGAAGGATTGGATAAGTTTTTGATAATAGGTCTGTGAATGGATACCTCAGACTGTGGTGGGGAGGGGTGGAAGTGAATAGTAGAAAGTGGATCGTTACCTGCTGTGCTGTGTACTTCCCAGAAGTAACTGAAGTTGGCCAATGTTGGAGTTAGGATGCTGAGATAGATGGACCATTGGTCTGACTTGGTATGGCAATTCTTATGTTCTTAACATTTGCATAATAAGAGGATTAGTTTAATATACCTTCAGGCCCATTTCAAACATGCTAGCACATGCTTCTTCTATTCTTAATTTAGCTCCAGGAACAAGCATACTAATAAAAAGTAGAAATAACACAAGAATTAAATTACTTGCTTATTCTTTACCAGCAGCTGTGTGATGAAAGAACATAGCATTATTATTATTAATAATAATAATCACTTATATACACTATTTTAGAAAGCAAAAGATGTCTGAAACACTAAAATTCTTGGCATTTTAGTAAAGGTGTCTTCCTTTACTATGCTATTATAGATGTTTTTGGATCAGTTTCTTGCTGCCATATAGCTCGGGTTGCCATTGAGCTTTGAGGGGGATAGATATGAGCCATTTTAATGCTGCATCTTCACTTGTGAAATGTTCTTTTTGCTTTGTCTCACTAAAGCCTGAATTAATTGCACCTCATGTTTCAATTTGCTTCCCCATCCTCAGCTCTCACAGCAGCAAGCATCCCAGGGGTATTTAAAGGTCAAGGAGTGGGCAGGATATTCTATGCAGTGGTTATTTCTGGGTCTTAGAGTACGTTTACTAGGTTCAGAGGTGGGGAATCCCCAGCAATTCAGGCAAATACGTCCTGCTACTAGCTTAATTCATTCCCTTTCCAGTTCCTGGAACTGACTCATGAATCCAGACCTGACCCTCAAGCACTGAAGAAGCATGTGTAGGGGGAAAGGAACAGAGATAACAACATGCATTTGAAGATAGGTGTAACAACCTGCAGGAACTGGAGTTGCATGGGGGGAACTGTTTAGAGGAAACACAGCACAGTTTGTGAAGGAGAGTGTGCATGAGCTAGGCACAGCCTCATGGAGTAAGTTTAGTTAAATAAAGAGTTTGGTTGTGTTTGATAACATCCTGTCTCTTCCTTATCACACGGCACACTGTGCAATTGCATGAAACATGGTGGCAGTGGTCATTTAGCAGAGACCCACAAGAAGGAGAGTTTGGCCTAAAGCAGAATCTACACAGGCAGAAAGAACAGACAACATGGAGAGTCCCAGATGCCCTGAAAAGTTGGATTTCCACTTCAAAAACTTGGCACAGGCATGGACACAATGGAAGGAAGAAATGACTTTATACACAGAGCTGACCATGGCAGACAAGGATGAGAAATTCAAGGTAAAGCTTTTTTACTACCTTATTGGGGAAAAGGGCAGAGAAGTGAGTGCTACTCTCTTAACAGGAGAGCCCAACACCCTAGAGCAGCTGATAAAGACCTATGATGAGTACTGTGACCCCAAAAAGAATGAAACTGGAGAGAGAGACCATTTCTTCACCCGGAATCAGGGTCAAGAGGAGGGAATGGACCTCTATGTCATGGAGCTGAGAACACTGGCATCGCCATGTAACTTTGGAGACTTAAAAGATTCCCTTATTAGAGACAGAATTGTCTGTGGGACTTGTGATTCTGAACTGCGAGAGAGGTTACTGAGAGAAACAGAACTGACACTGGAGAAGTTTCTCCAAATAGCAAGGGCAGCTGAATTATCCAAATAATGAATAAAAGCAATCACTACAACTGCCACAGAACAAGACCAAGTGCATAAAGTCTACCTTAAGGAGCCCAGAAAGCATAATAATAAAGCTGAGAATGCAGTCCCCAAGTTCCAGTGCCCATACTGTGGAAAGCAACATGAAAGACAGAAAGAGAAATGTCCAGCCTATGGGCAAAGGTGCCAGGGATGTGGGAGACTGAATCACTTTGAGTCTCAGTGGCACAGCTCCCACCCTGGGAGGAGGACTGCAAGAGATGCAGTGATGGAGGATGCTAATATTTCTGTAGAGGAGGACATCCTCTCAGTTACACTAGCAGATCCCAGCACACTAAGCGTGCATCTGCTGCAAAAGAAAACTATCACACATTCAACTTCCATATATGCAACTATGTTACTGGACGAGAGACCAGTTACATTTCAGCTAGATGGTGGGGCTAGCTGCAATGTAATCCTTGCAAAACTGTTAAGCAGAGATACTGCATTGGAGGAATGCAATCAGGTGCTGGTGATGTACAACAAAACATCTCTGAAAACAGTGGGCAAGCGGAAGCTGTCCATAAAAAATCCAAAGAATAAAAAACGCTGTCACCTAGAATTCATAGTGGTTGATGAGGAAGACTACCAGCCACTCTTGGGTAGTAGAGCAGCGCGAGGCATGGAGCTGATCTCCGTTCAGCATCACAATATTCTCCATGTAAGACAAGAGAGGGAAAAGCTGCCATGGTTGCCGTTCTGACATCTTAACAGAATATAAAGATGTGTTTTAAGGAGATGGACATCAAGAAGGCAAGCTAAAATTGGAGATAGACCATCAGCTACAGCCTGTTAGATTGCCCAAATGCAGAATCCCTCAGACCTTGGTAGAACCACTGAAGAAGGAACTAGCAAACCTGGAATCAAGAGGCATTATTGCCCCAGTGGAAATTAGCACTGAGTGGATCAGCAGCTTGGTGGTAGTAAGAAAACCAACGGGCAAACTAAGGATCTGCATAGATCCAAAGCCACTTAACCGGGCACTAAAGAGAAGCCACTACCCATTGCCCACTATTGAAGACATATTACCTGACCTGTCCCAGAGAAAAGTGTTCACTGTGTGTGCTGTAAAAAATGGATTTTGGCATGTTGAACTAGATGAGCCCTCAAGCCATCTCACAACATTCTCAACACCCTTTGGCAGGTACCATTGGGTAAGGATGCCCATGGGAATCAGTCCCACTCCGGAAGTGTTCCAGCGCAAACTGAATCAGGCCCTGGAGGGGCTTCCAGGCATCAAGATTGTGGGAGATGACATCCTGATCGTAGGTGAAGGGGATAGTGAGGAAGAAGCTACCCAGGATCACGATACTAAGATGATGCAACTTCTAAATAGGTGCAGAGAAAAAAACATTAAACTGAATAAGGAAAAACTAAAGTTGAGGAGAACTACAGTTCCCTACATGGAACACCTTCTGACCTCAGAAGGGCTCCAGCCAGACCCCGAAAAAGTGAGAGCAATCATGGAAATGCCCAGACCGGAAGATGTGAAGAGTGTTGAATGGTTTATAGGAATGGCCACCTATCTAGCCAGATTTTGTGCATACCTATCAGAAGCTTGTGAACCTCTATGACTGCTAACTTACAAGGATGCAATATGGTACTGGTCAGAAGATCAGGAACAGACATTTGAAAGAGTGAAGAAGCTGGTCAGTGAGGCACCAGTCCTAAAGTACTCTAACTCAGCAGAACATCTACAACTCCAATGTGATGCCTCCGAAGGGGGCCTAGGTGCAGTACTAATGCAAAACCAGCAGCCCATAGCCTTTGCTAGCAGAGCCCTGCCGGACACAGAGCGAGGATATGCTCAGATCGAAAAGGAACTCCTTGCAGTGCTGTTTGGAACAGAGTGCTTCCACCAGTTCAACTTTGGACAAAAAGTGGAGGTGCTGGTGTGTGTGGCTCTGTTGAACAGAGATAGAGTCTATCAACCTGCTACAATACCTCCCTATCTCCAAGGGGAGTCTCCAGGCGATACAAGAAAGTACAGAATGAGATGAGAGTCTACAAGCAGTGATTTATTTATTTATTTAT
>QEPC01001394.1:8527752-8548659 GCA_003113815.1 Sphenodon punctatus
CATAAAGCATTTGATTCATTTAAAGAGTTTTGCTAAATCTATGTTATGCATTACTGTACAATTTGGACTCTGCACTTTTTTTCACTAACCGCAAGGCTTGCTAAGTTTCTCATTAACTTAAAATCAAGCATTAACTGGAATTCCAGAAAAGGAAATATGATGGGGAGCAGGGGGGAAATAAACTCATCTTTAGAATTACATATCAATCATATTCATTGTATGTCACTGTTTATTAGTAATGTCTCTCACAATAAACTGCATGTATTGTCTTAAATTCGCTTCTATTTATGAATTAACTAAATTATTTAAGTTCTCTTCGATTGTGTTAAGTGTTTCTAGTTGTGTTTTGTTTTTTTGTTTTTCTTATCCAGCCAAGCATGAGAGAACCTATTTACACTGGCATTAACTTTCAGTAACACTTGTCCATGTGTAATTTGCTTAGGTTGTGCCTTCTGCTTACCTGGATTATAAAAGTGCTTTCCCCTCAGCACGTCACTACACATTACTATCCATTAAATCTCATAGAGAATTTAGGATGAAGTCAAACATGCTAGGAATACAGATTTTGGCTTTCGTGTTCTGTTTTGTTGGGACAGGTGCAGTTATTGCTGCCATTGCTTCAAATGAGTGGAAAGTAACCAGCAGGGCATCGTCCGTGATCACTGCAACTTGGGTTTTCCAGGGTCTCTGGATGAACTGCGCAGGAAACGCGCTGGGTGCTTTCCACTGCAGACCTCATTTTACCATCTTCAAAGTAGAAGGTAGGTAAAGGTCACCAAGTTGTTGCTGATAAATTATAGAGTGTGAAGGTTATTGGCATAATGAGTGGGGCCCTGGGAGAGCACCTACTCTCAATTTTCTTAGGGGAAATTCCACCCTCAAATTTAACCTCTCACAGTGGCCACTGCAGAAACCTCCTCCACCGCAGAAGTGGGGAATTCCCCCTGTGGTGGCTCAGGACTGAGGGAGAAGGGCAACGTGGAGACAAAGAAGGGCACCAGAGTTAAAGCATGGGACTTCTGGGTGGTGAAGGAGCAGGGTGGGGGGCAGCAGGGCCTTGTGGAGAGGAGCGTGGATGTCTTCAATCCCCAAGTTGGGTCCACTGTTATCCCCACAATGAAAAACTTAATAGCGAGATTAACTAGCTAAAAAGCATAGTTGCAAGGTAAAAAAACATTTGCATGCACCGCATGAAAATAAATAGGACCATATCTGCTCACTCATTTTTATTATCAGGGCCTATGAGCATTTCAAGAGTGCAAGTCTAAGAGGGCTTTTTTAAAAGGGTGTATAGCTGGATCAGTGGCATGAAATTAAGAAGGAAAATGTAGGTTGAATATTAGAAACAACTCTCAGACAGTGACGAGATATGTCTCCCAAAGAAAGCAGTGGGTGTTGAATTCTTTGGAACATCCCCAAAAACCTGCACTAGATGAAACTCTAGCAAAAGAATTGTAGGCAACAAACTTGTGTGATGTGGGACGTGGGCTAGATCGCCTACCGGCTCTTTTCCATCTCCAGTTCCTATAACTTTTATGAAGGTGAAAGTAAATAGAGAGCGTAAGCTGTTGGGGAGCAGAGGGAAAAGAGGTATAGTGATAAAGTCAGAGACTATCACCAACTCTCCCGTAAAAGAGCTGTTTGTTTGGTATTTCAAATACATAGCACTTGCTTCATTTTATGCACATGAGGAGTCCCCATTGAATTCATGTGCTTTGACTAAGACATCTGCTTAAGTATTTGCAGGATTTGAGACTAGGATTCAAAAAGTTTTGAAAACCATAACATTCTAGAATATGAGTTTGACCTGAGTTACACCTGCATGTGTCATTGAAGTACAACATGGCAAGTATAGTTTGCTTAATTTTTACAAGGGATGTATAAAGGTCTGCATCTAATTTAAGGCCTCCTGATTGTGGAGTGGGGGGGGAGAGGTATATATTCTCTGTAGATTAAGCAGTCAATACTAGTGGGTTGGGTTGGTTTTTTTTAGAAAGTAGTATTTTGTTGAGAACAGTTACACACAGGGCTGGTGCAAGGATTTTTGCCACCCTGGGCAAACTCCTGAGCGTGCGCCCCTTGCACAACCAGTGCACACATTGCATGCCTCACGTGCAACTCAAGCGCATGTTACGTGCAACCCCCACATGTACACATTTAGCACACAACACACACATGCACAACCTGCTCCTCGGGCAATGAGGGGCTGGTAGCCCACTCTCCTTTGCCCCCCGATCGAGCCGCAGAGCTTACCAGCGGTGGTGGTGGCAGCTGGATCAGAGATGGGGGAGGCACCCCCTTCAACTTGCAGGAGAAGTGGGAGCAACAGCTGGGCAGGAGAGATAGCAGCAGACATTGGATCAGGGGTGGAGCCACCTCGGGGGCACCTCTTCCATCCCCAATCCAGTGCAGAGCTTATTGGCAAGGTCCACCACCACCTAGAACAGCAAGCTGAAGTCCCATCCAGTGCAGAGTTTATCACCAATGGTTGTGGCTGGGCAGCTTGATGTGGAGCAGGAGGGCCACCCCCTTCAAGCTGCTGCCCTACGCGGTTGCTTGAAATGCCTAATGGTAGCACCAGGTCTGGTTACACGTTTTGATAGGCTGTAGTCATTTGAATAAACATCTGTGCTGTGGTACTATTTGTTTTAGGGCAATAGTGCCCCTTTCTTTCCCTAAGGACAGAATCAGAGAAATATGCTTAAACTGTACTCTTCTGGATGAGCAGGATAAGGTACAAGCTGGGATCAGTTTGCTAGAATATCAGCCCAGCATGTACAGTGGGGCAAAAGAGGATGTTGCCCTATTACTCTTGGCCACAGACTAAGTCCTAGCCAATAACATTTTCTGGTAGACATCAAGACTATAAGCATTCATTATTTCAATACCTGTTATAAATTAATTTTAGCTAATCACAATCCCATTTGGCACTTCTGTGTATACTATTTTATATAATTACATCTGTGACTGATTAAAACTGTGTAATCATGATAAATATGTCCCGATTGCTTATGAATTCTTTGGACAGTGTCTTTGGAACACCAGTCAAGTTTCTGTTTGTTAGCAATTTATAATAACTACAGGTAAGAGACCAACAGCAGCTTTAAGCAACTTGCTCTTGTCAAAATGAGATGACAGCAATGTGCTGAAATGAATTGACATTTAGGAACATCTAATTTTAACCACCCGGTACAAGAGTCTCCTAGGTGTAGTGTTACATGCAGCAGAAAATAAATAGTGAAATGAAGCATTTTATTTTGAAAAACTATGGAACACAATGCCATGATAATTTAAAGAAAATCTGCAAGAAGAGTCAGCACAAAATCCTACACTTAGCTCTTGCTAAGCCACTAATAGTTGCAAAGTAACAAAATTGCCAATGTGTGTCGGTTCATCGCCCCCAATATTAGTGGATTGACAGAGCAGAGATGGGATGGTATCACTCTTGCTCACTCACTTTTGCAGTTTACGATGGCTGCCTACAGTAAACAAATTATGCAAGGCTTTCAGTTCTTGCATGAACATTAGTCTTTTGACTCCCATTAAAAATGTAAACCCAGACCAGAGTGAATCATTTCTTCCTAAAAGTGTGCCATTTAGATTAATACTGCACTTTCACAGGAAGGTCTTTGGTGTGATTATATGCAGCTTATATGTTTTTCCTCACTTGTAAAACTACATTAAAGAGGTATGAAGAAAATGATGGTATGGGTGTCATCAGATCTAACACTTGCCACTGGATCAGGTGGCAGACATGCAGCAGGCCATTATGTTGCATTTGTACATAAACTGTAACAAATGCAACCTAATGTACAAATGCTACGTGTCTGCCACATTACGTTGCATTTGTACATAAACTGCTACATGTCTGACACATGTTTGGTACTGGATTGCTCTTCATGTACACCCACAATCAGGAGCAATCCAGTGGCAGGTAGCAGTTGTTCTGTCTGTTGGTCTGGCTGGACAAAGCAAGATCTCTGCTTTATCTAGTCCGAGCCTGTGGAACGCTGGCAGGGTTCTAGATCCCACTTCTCCCCCTGCGTCCGCCCCGAACCTGGATGCTCTGCTGCCACCTCCGCTGCTTCTGGGGATTGTCCTCCCCTTATCTGACATCAAGTTGCTATCAAATAGCTGTTCAAACAGGAGCGGTTACCCTATAGCTGCTGTCCAAACATACCATTGGCAGCTACACGTTGCCAGCTCTGCGAGAGACAGTTTCATAGCTGGTGTTACATGGGTTGGCACTCTGTATTGCTACACTACAGCTGCCAGTGTTGCTACCACTGATGGCATACCAAATAATTTAATTTAGATGATAGCGTGGTGGCTCCACGTTAGCCACAGGGGAAATCAACGCATTGTACTACATCATCCGGTGGTGGTGCAGCATGAGCAAACATTCGTGTTGTTCCAGGTTTATGCTGCCACCCTATGGACTCCCACCAACAGGCCCATCAGGCAGCAGCATAAATAGGTGAAGTGTGAAAGCCCCACTGGTAAAATTGACAAGGCAAAGTCCCCTGCTGGTGACAAAGGAGGGAAGCAAAGTGGTTTGAACTGTATCCTTTTTTTGGGACTAATGGCTGGCTGTTGGTGGAAATAAGCAAGATTTTGAGCCACACAGGGCTCTTCCTCGGGCATATATTCTCCCCCCTCCCTTTCCCCTCATTTCTACAGTGAGAAATTAATCCCACTGTCTGACCTAGCAGAGCTCATTTGTGTGTGATTTAGATCTTAATTTCAGTTAGCCCTACTGACTCCTTCAGACAGTTACCAAGCTCTGGAAAGCAGGAAGTCAATATCTTTTTGCAAAGTCAGTTAAAGAAATTTCTCACAGATGACAAGTAACTTACGAGGCCAGTGGTTTTCACACTTTTTCCTGTGTGACCCATTTTGATATTTAAATATAATTCTTGACCCCAGATAGGGTCACATGCTATCCTAACCAAATCAGGATCCTCAGGGTTGGCCTTAGAGGAATCAGGGCCTGAGGCAGGAGTGGAAGGCCCAGGACCTGGGACAGGGAGGCAGGGCAAGGGTAGAGAGGGTAGGGCAGGGGCTTCCCATACAGGGTGCAGCCCTTAGAAACCAGCTCTAGCAGCCCAGAACTTTCAGTGGGATTGCACTCGCTCCTCCAGTGAATGGCCCCCTACACACACAAGCGCTGGCCCAGGACTGCGGGTAGGCACTGCTGTCCCTGTTGAAAGCAGTTCTTGCCCCCTCCCCTTGGTGGGGGACTTCCTGCCGAACAGCTGTTCAGCAAACCAGCAGCAGCACACTTTCCTCTCCTCCTTCCCTTTAGGGCAAGCCCCCAAGCAGTGAATTTAAGAGGCTGGCAAAATGAACCAAGAGAACTCACTTCCTTGAGTTGGGGACTTTCACAACGGGCAAAGGAAGGATTGCTCCTGGCTCATTGTGCCACCCTCCCACAGTTTGGAAATCTGTATAATATGGCAATATACAGCAAAAACCCTAGCCCTGATTATGCCAGAAAATAGCATTTTAATTGGAACTGCTTCTGTGTAAGTATTTTCAGAATCAACTCCACATAAACTAACTTTGAAAAGAATAATGCATCTATCTTATGTACTGCAAGTAGTTCCACTGAAGGCAAAAGACCTGCTTGCAGTGCATAAGAGTCAGAAGGATTGGAGCCTTAGTCTGTAACCTTTGAGCCTGAAGTCAGTAAAAATGATTTATACCATACACTTCCATGCATATTATAGAGACAAAGTGGTTTGAATTATATCTTTTATTGGACTAACTGTTGTTGGTGTTCTGTCATTTGGGACCAACACAGCAACCACACTCTATCTCTGGAATGCACATTCTAGACACAGTTGTCAGCAAAGTCCATAGTTAAGGTTGCTTAACAGTTCTCATTGTAAGGCTGTGCTTTCAGTTCCTTAGTTTGCAAAACGTTATCTACTGAAGATGAAAAAAAGTTTTCATACTTAGCATATGCCCCAGGCTGAATTTTTGGGAAGGTTTCAGATACAACTGCTGCACCATTTCTGAGAATGAGGCTAGTGGAAAAACAGGTTGTGCTGACAGCTAAGTTCTTCCTCTTTTTCTTTTTTCTTTGTGTATATTCATAGCTTGGAGCAGACACTTAAGGGCCAATATGGTTCCACAGAAGGATATTTCTGGATGATATTTATTTTTTTTAAATTAAAACTAAGAAATATCACCCCAAATTGTTTCTATTAAAGCCTTTTCTTCATGAAAATTTGAAAGGATAACTTTACCCACAACTCCTTGCTGCTCCCCTTTATTTTTCTGGAGCAAGTGTCTGTGATTACATCACCATTGAACCACTTCAGAGCAATCAGGAAGTTGCTCCACAGCAAGTAATTTCACAGTTAGTCCATGTAAAGTAACCTGTAGCTTCCATAGTTATACAGTACATGACAAATTGCTCCCAAGTGGAGCAGGCAGTTGCTCCTGTGCAGCAGCAGCAACAGCAGTGGGCCATATGGCTTGAAGCAAGAAAAACCTCATGCTGCAGATGTCTTTGAGGACACGGCAAAAGGCCCTTTTCAAATGGGCTGCGGCGGGTGGGGGAATGGGTGTGCGCCATCGGCAGGTGGCAGTGGGTTGAGCATTGGTGCCAGTTGCTCTATGTGTGGGTGATGGGTAGAGCGCGGGAGCACACATGCACCCCAATCACTGCTGGCGGTGTTCCCATGGGCACCTACCACCACCGATGGTGACCCACAGCGTTCTACAGATGCCCCTCCACCAGCACACGTGTGGGGGGGGGGGACACCCATTTGAAATGTTTAGTTTAGTTGATTACATTTTTATGCCACCCCCTCCTGCTTTCGCAGCTCGGGGCAGCTTACAACAATAGAAATAACAAGTAATATAAAATTCAATATAAAACAACATAAAAACATTAAAACCTGGCAAAGAACCTCCCCTAACCCCCACCCTCCCCATCCCCATCTCCCTCACCAAAGGCCTGGTGGAACAGCTAGGTCTTACACTGTCTACGAAAAGAAGGGAGGACTACGGACAGGTGGACCTCCACTGGAAGGGAATTCTGCAGCCACGGTGCAGCCACCGAGAGTGCCCTCCTCATAGTCAAAACCCTGGGGACCTCAAGGAGGGTGCTCCCCGCCAACCACAGAGGTCAATCCGGGACCTGAGGGGTGAGGTGATCCTGCAGATAGATGGGGCCCAGGCTGTTTAGGGCTTTAAAGGTCAAAACCAACACCTTTAATTGGACCCGGTAGACTACTGGCAGCCAGTGCAGAGAACAGAGCACCGGTGTAATGTGCTCACAACAACTCACCCCCCTTAGGAGGTGAGCTGCTGCATTCTGCACCAGCTGCAGACTCTGGATCATTACCAAGGGTAGGCCCACGTAGAGCGTGTTACAGTAATCCAATCCTGAAGTAACAAAAGTATGTGTGATGGTGGCAAGGTCCGTATCTAAGACATACGGCTTAAGCTATTGCACCAGATGTAATTGCCGAAATGCACCTTTCACCACAGCTGCCACCTGGACATCCAGGCAGAGCTGCGGGTTCAGGAACACCCCCAGACTACAGACCTGAGACAACAGGGGGGCTGGACCCCATCAATGATGGGGGTCAGCACATCCCTGGCTTTGCCCAACATCATCACCTCCGTCTTGTCAGGATTCAGCTTCAGACAGCTCACCCTCGTCCAGTCCCTGACAGCTGACAGCACCGAGACTGTAGAGCCTGGGTCAGATGTAAAAGTGAGGTACAGTTGGGTGTCAAAAGCATATTGATGACCCCTCACCCCAAACCCTCTGATGACCGCCCCCAAAGGCTGCATATACACATTGAACAAGAGAGGGGATAAGATGGAACTTTGCGGGACTCCACATATGAGGTCCTGGGGAAAAGATGAACAATTACCCAGCACAACATGTTGAGTTCTCCCAGCCAGGAAGCAGTGCAACCATTCGAGAACTGTATCACCCACTCTGCCTTGGTCCTGCAACTGAGTGACCAACAACTCATGATCAACAGTATCAAATGCAGCCAAGAGATCTATAGGATCAACAGGGTTGAACGAACCTGCTCCAACTCACGGGAGAGGTTGTTGACCAATGCCACAAGCGCAGTATTGGTGCCATAACCTGAATGAAAGTCAGACTGCAAGGGATCAAGGAAACTGATCCAGTCCAGATGCTTCTGAAGCTGGTGAGCCACCACCCACTCAATAAGCTTCCCTAAAGAGGGAAGGTTAAAGACAGGCCAATAACTGGCCAGGGCGTCAATGCCAAGTGATGGTTTTTTTTAGCAGAGGCAGTACCACTGCCTCTTTGAGACAGCCCGGCACTCTGTCCCCCCTAAGGGAGGCATTGACAGTCCCAGCCAGCAACGGTCCCAACGTCTCCCGGCTGGCCTTAACCAGCCAGGACAGGCACGAGTCCAGTTCATAATGGGTGGCTCAAACCGTCCCAAGAGCATTCTCTGCATCGGAGGATGACACGTACTGAAATTGATCCCATAAACCTAGACAAGCCGGGGCTTTGACTGCCCCTGGTTTATTTACTGCCAAAAGTACAGTGTCAAACCCATGAATTTGAATGATTTTGTCCGCAAAGAAGTCAGGAAACAGGACACAGCGAGTATTAGATGACTCTAGGTCCAGGCAGAGGGAGGCCAGACTGACTGGCCCCCTCTCTACCCAGAAAAGTTCAGCTGGACGTGACTTAGCAGACGCAATGAGGACAGCAAAAAGTGGGGGGCAGACCAACCGAACTGGTCCTGCACCCTTCCAGGGGTTGACGTGCACCAGGATACTGGCCTGGATGAGATAATGATCCATCCATGAGAAGGGGACATCTGACACCTTCCCCACTAACGGATTCCCCTGTCTCAAGGCCTGTGCAAAGTATCATATCCAGGGTATGCCCTCCAACATGGGTGGGGCCAACAACTGTCTGAGACAGGCCCATGGTGGCCATGAACTCCAGCTCCACTCCTCCAAGACTCATGTCAGCGTGGATATTGAAGTCCCCCAGGACCATAGTCCTGGGGGGCTGCAACACGACCTCTGGCACCAGCTCAGTTAGAGTGGACAGGGAAGCTGCTGAGCAGGTAGGTATATCAGCATATATATCATGTATATCAGCAGCAACCCCATTCTGTCTCTGGCCAGATCAACCATCAGGTGGAGGCCTTTGATTCCTATGAGAGATGGCACAGGAAATCTCCTCACAGACCATGTCTCCTTAAAAATAATGGCTACACTGCCTCCCCAGTCCCCGTCTCTCTGACCGTGGTTGGTGCTGGACGGAGTACCTGGCTGGAACAAGGTCAGCCAATACAGGCCCCAACTCAGTGTCCAGTCAGGTCTCCGTAATACACGTACGGTCAGCCTCCTGATCCAGGTTTAACTCCTGGATTACTGTTGATTTATTGGCAACTGACCTCGCGTTGCCAATAAGGGCTTAAGTCAAAGAGCCAAAATAGAGTGTCAGATTCAGTGTTACTGCACACTAAATTCATCCACCTATTAATAGAGTATTGTATTCCATGATCACATATGATCCGTTCTCAGAATTCATGCTTTATTCCAGGGGTGGGGAAACTCTGGCAGAGGAGCCATGTGTAATTCTTGGCAATTCAAGTGTGGCTCTTGGCCATGGTCAGTCCCAGACCCCATGCTGCCTTATTGGACCTGTGTCTTGGGGTAAAAACAAGCAAATCATTCATACCTCTCAAGTGTCCAGGACATGCCTGAATGAACGCCTCTTTTGTTATCAGTCTGGCAGTCCTAGAAAACTGCTGCAGAGTCTCTAGGAAGGGAGGTGTGAAAGAAAGCCATCAATGAGACAAATTAAGGATTTTAAAGCAGGGATATCCTGGAAAATCCCGGGCACTTGAGAGGTATGAAAACATTAACTCGCTGTAGTCAAGGTTCAGTTCATTCAGCCCCCACTCACATTTTGTGTGACCAGCCTAAAGGGGAGGATCCCAGTGTGTCTTTCATGTGCTTGCAGAGAGCCCCCACTTTTGGCACCAGGGATAGCGAGAGCAGAGAGAGAGTTGCTCCTGCAATTTTTTTAGGATTTACTCTCACAACTCTGTGGTTCTGGTAGACCTGTATGTGCAGAGGCACTACATGCAACCTAGTAGATGGGATACAGACATCTGGGCACACACATCCCACATTCACCTAGATTCACCTGCATGGCAGGCTACACATTTTCCAAGACCCTGCCATTGGTGGGGGCTGTGTGGCAGGTGGGTGGAGCCTCATGGCAACCCCATGGCAGGTGGGGTTGAAAATAATGAATGGGCATGTGGATACCCACCTGGTGCACACTATCCTCTTGTCTGCTAACACCCTTAGTTCGCTGCACCTGGATTTCAGTGGCTGAAATACAACTCAGAATCTCACACCTTGCAGGATAAAGACCCAGGTTCTTTCAGGATCAGGGCCAGTGGAATGCCGGAGGGGGGGCGGGGTCTGAGGGCCAAGGTTGGGCTGAACACTGAACCCACACTGGAGCGGGCTAACATCTTGCTTGTTTACTTTTTACCCTAAAACACAGGATCAATAAGGCAGCATGGGGCTGCCACCTCACACATCCCCCCGCCCCCGCCCCATCCCAGCCTTACAATTTTGAATCCATCTAGCCTCCTCATCAACCCAGCCTGCCTTTACTCCTTTGCCACACCTTCACCTAGACCCTGCTCTGCACTCCCCTTATGGAGTGAGGTGGTCTGGTTTCAAGGCCTATGAAGACTAATTGCTCAGACAAGGGAGAGCTGGCAGGAAGAGAAAATAAATACCAGAAGAGGGCCAATGAGAAGCAGCCTCCCGCTCACCTCCTGACCACCTCAGGCTGTAGCGAATATAGGCCAGGTTGTGCTCAATTTGATGTAATTCCCTAGTCTGACCTCAGGTGACAGTGGTGCAGGTGGTAAGGCCCTGGCTCAGTCTGCTCAGGAGCCTGGATTCTCAAACCCTGGGTAACTTCAGACGTTACGATACCACGGTCAACCACCAGTGTCCTATTAGCCAAGATTCTATCGTACACTACTATTGGAAGGCCTTGAAATTAACATTTAGGTTCCAGAAGTCTTTAGTTCCATCTGATCCACATTATTCATCCCACCCACTATACACTGTCCACCCCAGTGTACATTTGCTCCCTAAAGTTTGAAAAGTACACATAATGGCTGAAATAAAATAAAGAGATATTAAATTCCACACATTCCAATAATATGCTAGTAATGTATTATTTGGGGGGCTTTTGTGTCTTTTTTTTTTTTTTTAAAGTTGCACAGCTTTTGTAAAGTGCAGTGTTGGGTTTTTAGCATTAGCATTCTAGGGAGAGCATCTAAGGTGTGGTATCTTATTTAATGCAATGCTATTCTTTTGTAGCTAGCTATCAGAAAAAAGTTATACCTAAGATTTGTCTTGGATTTCACAGTGCAAATGACTTGTTCAGCATGATGAACACTAATTCATATTTCCAAAGGAAATGAAGATCCAGGAACTTTGTATTTCCTTCCGCAGATGAAGATCCAAAATGAATAGCCCATTGAAAACTGTCTTTCCGTTCTCTATAAACAAAATACTAAAAAACCAATTTATTTATTTATTTGAGATTTCTATCCCACCCTTTCCCTTAAAAAGGCTTAGGGCAGCTTACAAAATAGACCTATTTTTAAAACATAGGAAAGATAAACATTAAAATAAAATCATAACCCCCCAAATCCCCAACCCACCTCAACCCCCTCACAACACCCACCCAATACCACATTCCCCATTCCTCCATCTGTCCTCCCTCACACCCCTACCCCACCCATAAAATGAGAATGAGAATGATAAAATGCCTTTCATTTGGCAGCATATGCTGCTTACCATAAAACTAAATGAACAAGCAAGTGATTTACTTAGGCCAATTAATTGGCTATTGAGATGTGCTAACAGCCAAATTGAGCCTTAGTTTATAAACACCTTGCCAAATATATGGTCAGATATAAACACAAGCAAAGTCTGTAGCTGCTTGGAATCAGTCCACCCTGCAGCTTGGGGGAAGAAAACAACTTACTAAAATATTTACAGTAGGACCAGAGGTTTAGGTAACTTACAATTTGACCTCCTTTGATCAGCCATTGGCGCCACAAAATGTAAGACTGGCCCTAATAAATAGCCTTTAATCTCGCTGGTTATAAATATCTTAACTTGTAGCCTGCACCTTGCATCTAATCTTCACGCATTCCCTTTTGTTGTTGAAAACAACGTATTCTTAATCTGCTAGAAGACAACAATCCAAACAACAGAACAATGTACCTCCTCTTTAAAATTAAATTACTTGGTCAGATGGATCATTGTATATATCATGATAGGAGTATAGTCAGATGGTCAAAGTACTCGCCTTTTGTTAGATTCATAAAACTGATTTTAAATTATAGCCGTGTCATTTTAAAGTTCTTGGTAATAGGAATAGACAATTAAATACAAAACTTTGTTTTAATCAGTTAGATAAGGAACCTTCACCCATCTACAAGAGGTAGATGAGCAAAGGTTTCTTATCGTGAGAGGTTATGTCTATGTAACCATAGGCTGTTGAGGATCTTGAACATTTTTATGGATGTGTCCTTTGTATGCAGATATTAGGAAATGATCTCTCACACCTTTGACTATTAAATTGACTTTTTGGACACAGAGAAAAGACAATTTGGCTTTTAAGCAATTATTCACTTTCTGTTTTAGATGCTCTGGGAACCTTTTTGGTAATAGAACAAAGAATTAGATAATTACAGAATGAATGTTTATACATTTTTATGCTGTACAATTCCAAACTCTAATTTTAACTATTTTATTATGTGTGATATTTTGGTATATTTTTATATTTCTGTATTCATCTATGTGGTGTAACTTATGAAATTATTTGGCATGTATGCCATACATAATCTAAAACTAGTTCGTACATGGGCCTGAAAACAGCGACACTCAAGCTCAATACTCAGTGATACTCGGGAGTCAAACTGGCAATTAAAGGACTGGAACCCTTTCAGATTTTCCCCACAAAAGTAGCTTTGCTCAAAATAAGACTCCTATTGAACTAGGCTCTATTTGTGCAGAATACAGTTGTGATTGCTCTGCTGGGTTTGGTTGCCTTCAGTAGGATTTGGATACTTGTGGGGTCCAACAGTTCTATGGATATGAAATCTTGTCCACCTTGGCAACATGGTTCTTCTGTCACTGGCTACCATATTTTCTGTTGTGTACTTTACTTTATTAAAAATGGATGTACCGTCAAACCAAATGTTTACAAAATTCAAAAGCATAAAATAAAAAAGATATTTCAATAAAAACAAAGGAAATACCAACTGTAACAGTTTTTAAAATAACAGAATAATTAAATAGTATAAAAGACACAGAAGAACAAACATCAAGCAGCAGATAAATGCAACAAGGGGAACCTGGCCCTAACCTGTTCAATTTTAAAAACAAGCAAGTCAAGATTCATAATAACCTTTACGTCTTTGCTTTGAAGAAGCCAGATTAGTTTCTCCTGTTTATTAAAAAGGAGATTTTCTTCAGCAAAGGATAGATGAGAGTTTCTCTTAATTCCTGATAAATTCCTAAATAAGTTATCTTAATTCCTCCATAGTATAGTGCAAAGTGTCCTTGCTCAGTTACACCCATCTGGCAGGGGCAATATCTCTGACTCCGGTGAATACCCAGGCGTCTTCCCATAAAAAAAAGCAGTGGACATTTGTTCACAATGTAACCTGCACAGGGTATCTTAAATTTATGTTTGATATCCGTAGTTAAATAATATTCCAAGCCTCCACCTAGCTTCCACAAAGTATAAAGGAGCTATTCTTGAATGGCAGACCTCAGCAATATCCTCTTCTAGAGAAATATCTCTAAACCTTTGTACCACTAGAAACTTTTCAAGAGCAGAAAAAAAATAGTAGCCCAGACCCATTGTAGACAGACAATGAATGCTCTACAAACTGAACCCAATGTGATCTTAACGAGTAGGTTCTAGTCAAGTCAACCAAATAACATAATCTGGAAAGCCTCAGGGTGAAAAGTAAGTGTTTTAAACCAATGATTAATTTGTGAAATCCTGGTCGTGATTCATAAGTCATAGGGATGGGCGAACAGAACCAAGTTCAGAAATTCAGTTCAGTTCAGTTCAGAAATTCGGTTCAGTTCGGAAGTTCAGTTCGGTCGACCGAACTATTTGAGTTCGGTCCAAACTCTGAAACTCTGAACAAAGTTCGGAAATTCAAACCCCATTGAACTAAATGGAATATTATCTTTTAGGGATGGGTGAACAGAGCCGAGTTCAGAAATTCAGTTCGGTTTGAAAATCGAGTAGGGTTCGGAAGTTCATTTCGGTCGACCAAACTGGTCAGGTTCGGTAGACCGAACTGGTCGGGTTCGGTCGACCGAACTCTGAACTTCCGAACCGCGTTCGCCCATCCCTAATAAGTCATGGATTCCTGTTTCAAGCCTGAGAAAAGAAGCAGGAACAGATGAATGAAGACCCAATAGAGAGCACAAAAACTTATGAAAGGGTCTATTGACATAATCAGTCACCAAGTAGTCCCAGATCTCTGCACTAAACAGAATGCGTGAACTAACCTTCTTATTAACTACTTTAATTGCAGCAGCTTCCTACAAAATGCTGACCAAAGGAAACCAAAAAAATTTGTACTGCCCCAGCCATAGAAGTGATTATGGATTTAATGCTGCTGCAGTGTCTGGCCCATGAAAAAGGTGGTGTTATAATAATTCCCAGATACTGAAATTCAGAAATAGTCTCAAGTGAGTTAGGGCCTAGGGACCCTAACAGCTCTCCTGTCACAACATATGATCTTAGTTTTAGAGTAATTAATAATCAACTTGCTATCCTCAAATTTATTCAGGGCTCTCTGAAGTCCAACAGGTGATCTAGACATCAGAACAACGTCCTCAACATACGCAAGTAGAAAAACAACCACGAAAAGAACATGTGGTGAATGTAGATCTTTATTATCCATTTCACGTATATTATTAATATATACATTAAATAAGAGTCGGGCCAAAATACAGCTCTGGCAAGCTCCTTTAGGAACTGAAAACTCCTGCGTAAGTTGACCCTCCAGCCCATATTTAACCTTGACTCAAGTATTATAATATGCAACAATAAGTCTTAAGACCCAAATCAATACCTAATCTCAATAACATTTTTCATGGAAGAGTCCTATTTAATGAATCAAAGGCTGCTGTAAGATCTATGAAAGCAAGATATAAATCTATGCACCTTTACGTATTTATGTTTTAGATATTGTGAGGTAAAGATATGATCAGCGATGGAATAACCTGCTCTAAAACTTGCCAGTACCTCATGGAGGATAGAATTAGTATCCACCTAGGCTGTTAAATTAAATGCCGGCCAAAAATCTTTCAGAAATATAAATGAGACTGATTGCTCTATAGGAGGCCGGATCATCCTTATCCCCTCTTTTGTAAATCAGAACTATGACATTCCCTTTCCATGAAATTGGAGGGTGCCAATAATGGTATTAAACCATATAGCTAAAATCGGAGCCCAAAAGTCAGGAAAGCAGAAGGAGATAACAGCCAATTGAGCCAAAGCAATCTTAACTGCCAGTCAAAAACTGACTCTGATCTTTGTGATCCTACAACGTTCGTGTCCTTTCACTGAACTATTTGGTTTCTTGATTTCTCCTCTTCCTCTTGGTTACTCAGCTTCCTCTAGAAAACGACATCTCATTTCTTCCAGTTTTCATTTTGTGAGGTCAGTGATATTCCTACACAATCTGTTTGCCTTTGGAATGCAGGTATTTTATACAAGAACATCCAGATGTCTTGCCCTTCCTTCCACCCCCCCAGTGCACAAGCTGGACACAGTGCTATAACATTGGTAGTGGTACACACAGATGATTTTACAGGAACAAAGTATAAACATTTCCAGTAAATACACTTCAGACAGTTTGTTTGCCAAGTCATTCTACCTCCTTGTTTGGTTATTATGGTTTAGAAAAATGTTTTGTTTAAATGGGGAAACAAGTGCCCAGATTTCCCATTCCCTCACCCTTCCTGTCTGCAAATGTGTTCCTTCTTGGAACATAGTTTGTACAAAGGGCAGGGGGAAGTTGTGTGGGAGTCTATTGGCAAAATGGCAGTGCCACATCACTAGTTGATTACCTATTCTTACCTTTCATGTGGGCAAAATTAAGCGTAAGTGCAACTACCCCTTCCAGGATTACTGATTCATGCAAAGGGTGCAAAGTCACTACAGGGTGATCTGGGGCACTGTGAGAGGAACAGAAGCAAGACACAGACCATTAGACTGGGCCAAAGGATCAGAGGATTTGTGCACACTCTGGTAACTCTTCCGAGTATCTGATAGAAATGCAGCCTCAAATGGGATAGGATCTTTAGCCTCCCCTTCTTTATTTTGACTCTAGTAGTTCAGAGCCTGTGGGAAATTGTAACTGCGCTGGCCCAGAGGAAGGAAAGCTGTAGCTTGGAGCAACCGGAGCAGGAGGGTAAGGAAGATGTAGCAGTGGACATAAACAGCAGTAATTTCTACTGTGCAAATCACTTCCTGAGCAAGGGTCATTACTGGCAAACTTTGCTTCTCTCCAATCAAATACAAAAATAAATTAAATAAAAAGGGAAAGAGATGGCATTCTTCACTCAAAGGAAACAAATAATATTTTAGGTCTCCAATTCTGCTGCATGTATATTTTAACCAATTAGTTATTTTTCTATATGGCTTTACAGTTTTATCTTATGGTAAGATTTTCATGGAGAGTTATAATTAATTTCATGGCAGAGATGAAGCGGGTGGGGAAGAGAAAAATCATGGAAAGCTCACCAAACAATAGATTTTGGTAGATAAAAATACACAGAAGCTTTTTAGTAGTAAAAGTTTTTAGCATAGTGTCCACACTAAGAAATGTACAATTAATACAATTTAGACTACTGCTTTTGACTACTGACAAGCTTAACTGTTAGAGTACAAAGTGGTTGCTTGTAAATTACACCTAAATTTCAACAATTCTGAAACATCCTGTAGTATATTGTCATCCTTGATCATACATCCATCATCTCACAGACATCTTTGTAAGAAGAGGATGAACTCTTGCAGTCTGCAGCATTAGCAGGCACTGACAGACTTCTCTTGAAAGGTCCCGGAAATTCAGGATTTCCATGACCTCTATCACAAAATTGTAGTCCTACTTACAATCCATTTCGCTCTCTCTTACACTTGACACCAAAGATTCTGCAGGAATCTATTGTAGCCCGCAGAATCTTTGGTGTCAAGTGTAAGAGAGAGAAATGGATTGTAGAATTACAATCTACAATAAGTAGATAAGATACTACGCTAAGTAGAACTACAATTTTGTGATAGAGGTCATGGAAATCCCAATATCTATCTTCATTTTTCTAAGCATGCTTATCAAAAAACTAGCAAGGCAGCGTCCAGAGCCATCTATCAGCTGCACATTCTGGATTCAGGCAGGCAGGTACTAGACTAAAACAAGGCACAGGGAGAGCACTTGCTGCTCTGGTGCGCCTGTCTATAAGCAAGGTTATAACATTTATACTCATCCTGTTGGACCTTATCTGGGACACCTAATACCTCTGATTGCTGGGTACGTCTGCCCCATCTCAGAGAATCAGCAAGAATGAATGGAAACATACTTCAGACCAAATTATCTGCAAACCACGCCTGCACCTCCAGACCCCTCAGCTGCAGAGTCCTACAAATTTCTATGCAATTCCCCACATTATTCAACAGCTCTCTGAAGTTGGTGAGAGAGAGCTGGTGAGACAGCATGTGCTGAAGTTCCAGCGATTCATGGAAGACTTTTCTTTTACATCAAATATAACTTTAAGCATATGATCCATTCATACAGTTGTGTCTAATGAAATCCATATTTATTTATTTATTTATTTATTTTATAGATTTGTATCCCGCCCCCTCCTGCAACGCAGCTCGGGACTATGACACTTTCTGATAAAGTAACAATTTATGAGGAACAACAGGAGTTCTTTATGTATTTATACATTCATTCACACTTGTATGCTGCCCTTCCCATAATGACTCAGGACATCTTACAATCAATTAAAAAAAAACCCTAACCTATAAAATCCTAATCCCCTCCCAAGAAACCCTACTGCTAAAATCCCTCCCAAAAAACTTCCCTAACCCCTCTCCCAACCCACAACTGCACACAACCCTTCAACCAAACCCAGTTTCTGTCCCTGCCTGCCAAATGCCTTACCAAACAAAAACATTTTGCACCGCCTCCAGAAGATGCTCCGACTCAGGTTCAAGCAAACCTCTGGGGGAAGGGAGTTCTACAGCACTGGCCCAGTGACCAAGAATGCTCCCTTGAGCACCCCCATCCCACAGATGGGAATAACAGGTGGAACCCGTGGAGGGCACTCCCAGCCAACTGCAGGGGCCGAAGCGGATCATGGGAGGACAGGTGGTCTTTCAGATATGTGGGGCCCAGGCTGTTTAGGGTTTTAAAGGTCAAAAGCAGAACTTTGAATCGTGCCCAGAAAGCTATAGGCAACCAATGCAGACTCCATAGCACTGGTGTAATGTGCTCCCGGTGACCTGTCCCTGAAAGGAGCTGGGCTGCCACATTCTGTACCAGCTGCAGCTTCTGAACAGGGCACCGCCACATAGAGCGCATTGCAGTAGTTTAGCCTTGTGGTGATGAAAGCATGGATGACAGTGAGCAGATCTGAATTGGAGAGAAAAGGCCTCCTCACCAAATGTAGTTGGTGAAAAGCACTCCTGGCCACAGCCACACTCTGATGTTCCAGGCACAGCCTGGTGTCCAGAAGCACTCAGGCTGCGAACCTGAGTGACCATTTCAGGCTAATGCAGATCATTTCCAAAAAGAAGCCCACATCAATGGTTAGCATCAAATCAATTGTCTTTGCTAGCTATGAAACATACACAGGGTAAAAACAGACATGCGGGTGGCACAGCAGCTCTCCAGCTGAGGGCAGGAAACCGCAGACGACACAGCCCGGGTCAGGGAAGGGCACCAAACAAATGTTCCCGCAGCTGAAGAGCCGTCCCATTGCCCACACAGCCCAGGTAAGGCAGGGAGCTAAACAAATGTGCCCTGCTTCCAGCATCCCTGCCCCCTGCTATGACGGACAGTCATGGTATTCCGCTATGGATGCCCCTGCCCACATGGGTAGTGGGTGTTCCTTAGCCTGAGCTATACCTCGGAGATTTTATGGAGGACAGAGCCGCCCAAGCTAGCTGTCTACCTGCTCTGGAGAAGTCCCGGGCTAACATCTGGTGGTGCATAAACAGATGTGCCTGTGGGTCCAGGGCCAGAGCGGACCAAAGCAGGCCACCATCATGTCTGTTTTTACCTACAAAGAATTGGTCAAGCCTTCAAAACTCACTAACCAGCAGTCTACATTTAAAACCTCTCATTGCAATTTACTCCTAATGGCACTGTATGTACGTAATTTTAAAAAAATAGGTAAGGAAAAAGATCTCCAGGTGTAATTAAAAAAACTTCCAACTTGCTGATTCCAAGTACCTCATGGCTAAAGTCTAGAGGTTCAAGATCTGCTTCATTTTCTAGTTTTATGACCATGTAATTAATGCCCCTAATTTTGACAGAGTTGCACCGCAGTAAAACAGTGGTACAGATGACAAAACTGCTTGACTCATTTGAAACAGAAGGCCCAAATATTTTTAAAAGCAGGTTTGGAATGTGTTTGTGTGGGAGTTAAAATTTTGTAACACACGATCCGTCTATGCTGTTTTGCGTGGGACAGGCTGTCTGCAACCAGCCCCAGCTCAATTATTTTATCCCCATTACCAAACTAACAACACAGAACAATTTCCATTTCCAAGTTAATAATAATCTGAAACCACCTTTATCATTTTCCTAGTTCTGAAGCACAGACGATGATTGGTAACACATTGTTTATTATTTTTCTTATATAGATAATCCATTTCTAGACTTTGTTTAAAATTCTTTCCATTCATCTCCATAGCCTTGAGAAGACAGTGGAAGTCCCTTTGTCAGGATTTAAAGTTGCTACAACAGTAGGGCATCATCACCCAACTTCCAGCTAGTGCACCACACACTGACCACCTGGCCAGACCTGGCTTTGGCAACAAGTTTACAGCAAGAGATCTGAGGCCTGGATAAGTCACTAGCGTAAGGACACCCAGTGAAACCAGGACTTGAACCCAGAACTCCTAGATCCAGCTCCACCACACTATCCACTGCAACACACTAGCTCTTAAAATGCTTTAAAATTGATCAAATATGAAAATTAGACTTCACCCAACTTTGCTAGACGTATTAATTTGCCTGTAAGAATCTATAACTCCCAAGAGGGAGAAGTGGTAGCAAGGTCAGTCTTAGAATTTGCAGGGCCCAGGATGAAAATAAAAATGTGGGCCCCCTGTTGACCTCACTCCCTCAGGGGGCTCCCTCCATGGAGACATAGAGGTGGTTGTATTTGGGGCTCTGTTGGGAGGGAGTGGGGGTCCACACCCTGCCATGGTGAAAACAGAAGCAAATTTATTTATTTATTTTCTAGATTTTTACCCCGCCCCTCCTGAGAACAGCGCGGGGCGACTTCCAACAATAAAAATACATATAAAATACATATAAAACAATTCAAAACAATTCAAAGTATTAAAAAAGGGCCCAGGAAAACATTAAAACAATAAATAGGGCATCAATTTTCTATCAATCAGTGACATTACAAATAGAAGTTAAAGTATTAAATAAGCTCATGTGATAAGCTGCAACATGGTATGGTCAGACTTAAGGTGCTATTCAACATGCCCTGAAGTATAAGGTCCTTCAAGACTTTACCATGTAGGCATCATGTCTGGGAACCAGACTCTACCAAATTGTGGGG